>OOFC01038293.1:0-14843 GCA_900323345.1 Pseudochromis fuscus
GTTAGCTGGGTACAGTTAGCTGGATACAGTTAACTGGGTTAGGGTTAACTGGGTACAGTTAGCTGGGTACAGTTTGCAGGGTACAGTTAACTGGGTAGGGTTAACTGGGTACAGTTAGCTGGGTTAGGGTTAGCTGGGTACAGTTAGCTGGGTACAGTTTGCAGGGTACAGTTAGCTGGGTACAGTTAGATGGGTACAGTTAGCTGGGTACAGTTTGCAGGGTACAGTTAGCTGGGTACAGTTTACAGGGTACAGTTAGCTGGGTACAGTTAACTGGGTACAGTTTGCAGGGTACAGTTAGCTGGGTACAGTTTGCAGGGTTAGGGTTAGCTGGGTACAGTTTGCAAGGTTGCCTGTTTTCTGTAAAGTAGCAGGTGGCTGTTAACCTGTGATCTGTTTTCAGACTTTCCTCAGTGATGCTGATAGCCTGGCTTCCCCTCCCAGAATGCATCTGGTGTCTCAGCCAATACCTCTGTCAAACCAGATGAGTGATGAGCCCTATCAGGTAAACTGACCTCTGACCCTACAGACGTGCTGATCTTTGACCCTTTCAAGTGCTCTGACCTCTGATCTGTTGTTTAGAGATGTCCAGGACACCTGAATGAGCAGGTGATGCCTTGCACCTGCACCCCGCCCCCACTCACCGCCGCTCCTCCTGAGCCCTCATTCCTAGAGAGACTGAACGCTGTGGAGGAGGAGCTGGACTGTAGCCCCACCTACACATATAACCAGGTAACACAATACAATAAGATGAGATAAACTTTGTCTGTCACACGTGACAGAAATTTGTCTTTGACAGGCTCCAGATAAAACACATAAAACATAATCAACATACAAACAGGAATACAATAAGTGCAAAGAGACAAACACTTATTTAAAACTGTCCAGAGTGCTGATGACAGTGGGAAGGAAAGATTTTTTTATATTTGCTTTTCCGGGATAGTGGGACTTGATAATGGCGACCTGATGGTAGATGTTGGAAGGATGTTGTAGGGGGTGTGTGGGGTCCTGTGTGATGGCTTTGGCTTTCCTAACAACTGCCTGAGTGTACAAGTCTGTGAGTGGGTTAGGGAGGATCCAATTATTTTGCTGTCCTGTCTTATTATCTGGGAGAGTTTGGTTTTATGTTTAGTGGTGAGTGAATTGTACCAGGATGCCATGTTGAAGGTGATTCATCAACCAAACACCTGTTTTCTTCAGTCTTGATACCTGTCTCTTGCCTGTCTGTCTCTCACTCCTTTGTCTTACACCCATCTGTTTCTTGTCTGTCTCTCACCTGTCTGTCTCTGTCTCTCAGTCTCCGGACAGAAAAGCTGATGATGGTGCCGGTGGTGAAACCTCAGATGGTTTGGCGTACCGCACACGTTCCAAACTTCCTCTGGATAATGTCCCTTTGGGTCAGCTGGAGGCGGAGCTTCTGGCCCCTGACATCACAGCCGACATGTACGATCAGAGTGCCGCCCAGCGGGAAGAGGACCGTCACTGGACAAAGTGGCTGCAGGGTCTCATGGTCCCTGAATGTGAAGGTCAGAGAGAGACAGCTGTCAAAATAAAAGTCTGTTGTCCTTCCTGTCGGCCAGGGTGGTTTCTTCTTCTTTTTTCTCCAATGTCAGAATCAGAAAAATTTTATTGTCCACAACAGCTCCTGATCATTTACATTATCCAACCAATCACAGGATTCCTTGAAATGTGGAAATCTGTGAAAAAAATCTGGGCAGAGCTACCGACCACAGGTCTGTGTTTACCTGTGTGACTCTTCACCTGTTTCCTCAGATGAAGCCGACGATGACGACGACCCCGAGTACAACTTCCTGGACGATCTGGATGAACCCGACCTGGAAGACTACAGGACGGACCGAGCCGTCCAGATCACCAGTAGGTGTTGATCCTCTGTTCTCGGTGTTGTCTTCTGCTCGGTGTGACTCTCCCTGTCCTGTGTTTCAGAGAAGGAGGTGAACGAGCTGCTGGAGGAGCTCTTTGATACGGTGAGTCTGGACTCAATGACACATACACTGTGTCTGCTCTGTGTGTGACACAAACACCTCTTCATGTCCTTTAAGTGTCTGGACTGGTAGGGCCAACACCGTGCATGTTTCCATGGACGACTTGTAATCAGAATAAATGTCTGATCAGAATGAAAATGCTTCTTGTCAACTCTCCATTCAGAACGAAATCTTGTGATCTGTTCATTCAGTCTTGAACTTTATGCTGAACCAGGAAGGTGGTTTGTTTGGATCCTCATTTACATCTGTGTCCATGGAATCACTTGATTTGATCACCTCTCCCCGTGTGCAGCGTTTATGTCTTACTGCACATTTGCCTCACGTCACGACGTCTTTCTGCTTGCTCAGTCCTGGACCGGGCAGTAGAAACATGGTGGGAGTAAAACAAATCAAATAAAAACGATATGAATAGGGGTGGGAATCTTCAGGCACCTCACGATTACAATTACGAATCTTTTTTTTTTTTTTTTTAGCTTTTTCACAGCATTTCTTTTTGTCTCACTGTGGCCAGTCACCACTTGGTCTTTTTAGTTATAATGAGAAACAATTTAATTAATTTATTTCCATGAACTTTTATTAAACCAATCAAACTGAAAGTTGGTACTGCATTGTAAATAACAAAAGGTTGCAGCATCCTGGGCTTGTGACATATCACAAACATAACATAATCACAAACATGAAACAGGTCCTTCTTCACATATGTAAGAAAAAATGTAAACTAAGTCTTGCTTTTATGTTCAATATAGCAAACTGAACAACAACCCTAACAACAGCATTTTGGAGAAAATATATAACATATACTTCTGTTTTGATTCTGTTCACTTTCACCATCAACTTTGTAGAATCCAAAGTGCTTCCATACGTTACCTTTTAATCCACATGGAGCTGATCACAGTCAGCCAGACTTATTTGTTATGTGCTCCTCATAAAGTGTCCGGGTGACAACATGCTGCACTGAGTTCCACCTTTTCATTCAGTCTATTTTACGTTATTTAACGTTTAAATGATCAGAATTTGGACATTTGTGAATTGATTCTGAATCATCCATATCCGAATCACGATGCATTTAAGAATCTATCTTTTCCCTGACCCCTAGAAAATATAAAGTACAGACACAAGCGAGTAAAGCAATCAAATACTATTTGTAGTTAAAAAATGAGCGCTGTGACAGTGTACTTTCATGGAGTTTTGTTTACAAACAGAAGGAGAATTTCTTCTTCTACACCAAATTGTGGGTAGATTGAACCGGTGGGACAATGCGGTGCTTGTCAGAAACTTTGTTCTCAGGTCAGATTGTGTCTTCCAGTGTCCGTGTGCACAGAGACTTTAATCTCTGATCTGAAAACATTTAATGTTGATGGTGAAAAAATTGCTCATGTAAACACAGCTACTTTCTTTGGTGACGTCCGTTCACTGTGCAGCTGCAAGAGGAGGAGCAGGAGGAGGAGGAGGTGGCAGCTCAGGAGGAGGCGGCAGCCCTGACACAACCTGGACCAAAGTTCAACATCCCCCAAGTTTTACGGTAACATACACTGATGCATGATGGGAGATTATAGTATGAGTACACATCTGCCTAATGCACACTGTACAAACACATATACACACAAATACACAGTGTGTGCATGAGTATACACACTATACACTTACTGTAAGAGACACATCTTTCACAGCTGTGCAACCATGACAACGGAGGGAGACTTCACAAAGTACACAATTAATTAAAACTAATTAAATGAATCAATGTAAAGTTAACTTAAAGTCATGTGATCAGTGAGGTCAGGAGTGAAGGGGACAGGAGTGCAGTGATGTAGTGTTGTAGAGTGCCACAGACAAAACGACAAACCAAACCAGGAGGGAGACCTGGTTTGGGATTCTCACTGTGACCCTGCCCACCTAATGTGCAGCAGTACAGAAACGTTGGACAGTCATGTTCTGTGAGATTCAGATTTGACGACACAGACAGTTTAAAGAAGGGACCGGTCCAGGACTGTGTGGACCTGGACCTGGACCCAGAATCCGAGTCCTCCTGTTGGGACGGAGCAGCAGAGACGTGCTGTGACCGTTTGGGTCGGGAGGAAGAGAAATACCCTGTGCTGCTGCTTCTTCATTCAGAACACATGAAGAAGAATCAGCTGAGAGGAAACATCCTGTTTTAGGCTCCACCCCTCTTCAGGTTACCGTATTTCCTCCAATGAAACCCAGGAGGCCGTTATCGCCAGGTCTCTGTAGTCGCCAGCGTCATGGTCAGAACAAAGTCCGGTGAGTCCCTTCACTCTGGATGTGTTCAGCTCTTTTGTCCCTTTGTGCTTTCTGTAGTTTTGAAGCACCATTAGCCAGCATGCTAACAGAGCGGCGGCAGACAGTGAGGAAACAGTACGAAGCCCTGCAGCAGAGGAGGGCTCTGCAAGACACCACCAATCACCTGCACAACAACCCGAAGGACACGCCCACCCCACCTGCACACACCATCGCCTCTGTCTTTGTGCTGCCAAGACAAGCTATCCTCCACCTGGACCACGCCCAGAAACTGCAGCTGCAGCAGCAGGTACAACAGGTATGTAACACATGCCCTCCACTTGCCTGGCTCGGTGGGTGACCTGCAGACAGGTAGGAGCCCTACCCAACCGTTGGATTAGATCAGAATCAGTTCTGGATCAGGGTCCAATCCAGTGTATCTCTGTAACAGCACAGAGGATTTTTCAGTGAGAGCGGCATTGTGACTGGCAGCTGCAGGTGTGTTTCACCTGAGGTCATGTGACTGACTGGTTCCTTGTCTCTCAGCATGTGCAGCTGCTGACTGAGGTTCACCTGCTGAGTCGCCACATCAGTGCTCTGAACCACGAAGCCAGCCTCACAAAGCACTACCTGGTGAGTAAACAACACTAACATAAACAACAGCAAAGTAAACAAACAACACTGAGTCTCTGTCTTCACCCTCCAGGAGGAGCTGCAGCAGTTTGCTGTCCGTCTGGAGGATGCTGGACTCAGCAGCAATTTCAGAGCATGTAACCTGCAGGGGGCGCTGGATCTCCTGCAGGAGGCGCCACAGAGGGAACAGCCTCCTCCTCCTCCTCCTGCAGCCTCCAGACGTTGGCTCCCAACAATGACTCCTGCTACCAACAGTAAGAGGAAAACCCACCTGTTCTGGCTGGAGACCAAACATCCCGTTGTGTCTCATTGTGGTTCTGGTTTCGTTTGGTTCTGGTTAGGCCACGCCTTCCCCCTGCTGCCTGCTGACTTGGCCTGGTTGTTCGCCACCCGACCTGTCTTTCTCTACCCAGAACTACTTCCTGTCTGTGGCCTGGACCCTGCCCTTCATGGCCGCCACCAGAGGAGCGTTTACACCCCGGGAGAGGACGGGTATAAACACACACAGTGCACAATGTACACACGGTATATACACACAGTACACATCCTTCCCATGATGCCTCTGTGCAGGCTCATCGTTCTGGGTCTGAAGCACTTTGAGGGAGCGGTCCAGTCAGATCAGCTGATCAGCTCATACCTGCTCTGTAAGAATCGGTGGAACTTCAGGAAGCACGTCAGAGAGATGAGCGCTCAGAAAGCACCACGCAGCAACGTCATTAAGGTGACATCACTGTGACATCACCACACACTGTCTTGCATTATCAGCTGATATTATATCAGCTATAGGTTTGTTCTGTTACTGTGTCCTTGGAAGTGGACAGGTACAGTTATACTTGGACTGTGTTGTGCTGTTCTCAGACCTTCCTCACTCAGCGAGTTATCCCCCCACTGCCACTCGCCTGCTGCAGAATTCAGCCGGGAGACCTGCACCCCCCAGTGGACAGAAACACATCCAACATGCCAAACTGGCTCAAGGTTCGACAGACTAACCCTGGTCAGGATCCAGATTCAGATCGAATCAGATTCAGATCAGGATCTGGAAGATCTGGATCTAGAATGCTGTGACACCTGCTAAGAGCTAATTCTGAACCACAATGAAATAAATTCATCAACATAAATGTAACAATGAAAAAGTTCCCAAGGTAACTTCAGGTCAACCTGAACCTCACAGGTGTAACACTACTAACCGACCCATCACTAATTAACTTGTCATTAACATGTTACCTGAGCTGTTGTTTATTGACCCCTTGCTATAGGTGGTTTTCCACCACATAGAACCAGCGCATCGTGACTCTACTCATCTTGGTTGCTTTTCCATTATTGTTAGAATTTTATGCTGGTTTGATACTGATGTGTTTGTTACATGTCAAAGATGTTAGGTCTCCCTCAGCTGTACACTAATTTCTTATTTACAAAATAACTTGCACATATCATTTGATTAAGCATTTATTTAATGTTTATATTTGCACATTGAGCAGTATGTCTACAGTTTTCATAGTTGTGTTGACTTCTTTTTAAAGGTTAAAGGTTACATTTAAAATAAAAGTATTTAAATTGAGCCTCTTTTTCTCCTGGATTTTTATTTTGAATAGGTTAAAAAAACTAATCAATAATTATCGATATCGACTGAAATGAAACACTCATCGTGGTACATTTTTCAGCCACATCGCCCAGCTCTAGTGTGAACTTCACATATGTTGTTGGTTCATCAAGATAGAGCCTGGTTAAAAACTTGATCCGAGGTTTTCAGGGATGTGGTCCTGCTACGACCTCTGTCAGCTGAGCTCAGAGATCATGGTATTTTTTCAGCTGATGTTTTTTAAATATAATTTAAATCTTGCACTAAAGCCTGTTATTGAACCCTGACTGATCTGTTTAGTGTTTCCTCCATGTAGTAGAACTTTGTTATTCTGACTATAACCGTGCAGACTGTGGAGGCTGCAGGTACAAATATCTGCAGTGATGATGCAGTGATGATTCCAACCAATAAGATTTTGGTACCTGCTGCTTGTACCTGGCCGGTCCCATTTTTGGAACCACAGGAGAGCAGATACTACAAAAGTGGTACTTGCTACCAAGTTCCAGGTCTTTTCTCCCAATGGAAAAACTAACATAACTGAGTAGAGTGGAGTCCAGGTGCACTGGTGCCATGTGGTGGAAAAGCACCATAATTAACCTGTAATTAACCCGTTGTTGGTTTTCACCTGCAGAACAGTCAACAGATCATCCAGAAGACTCGATTGGACTCCACCTCTTACCCAACCTCCCTCCCCCCAGGTTGCACCCTAAGGCTCAACCCCTATTGGCTCAACAAGTCATCCCGCCCACCTCCCCGCCCTCATAGACGCCTCTTCACTCTGGCCCACAATGCATCTCTGCTGCCCCTCGCCAAAGCCCCGGGAGACAGACAGGGAGACAGACATGGGGACGTGCAGACAGTCAGCTGTCTGTCTGTCCCTCCTCCAGGTGTGACCTTACTCCCAGACTCCCCTGCTTTATCAGGAGCGCTGCCATTGGCTCCATCTCCCTCCTGTGGAGCCGTCCCATTGGCTGCTGTTAATTCAGTTCCCACCCACCCCATATGTACTGACATCATCCAGTCCTGCCTCCCTATAGGTCAAAACATGCAGCTAAAATTTTCTAGACAGGATCACGCTGCCGCTCTCCCACTCCTCCTCCCACTCCCCTCTTTTTCCAACACTTCAAATCCCACAATGCCGTGCTCAGCTGTCCTCTTCCAGATGGTATGGACGCCACCACCTCCGAGCACCACCTCCCAGCATGCACTGGGGCATCAGGTCTACAGACCAATCAAAGAGGAGCAGGAGGAGAAGAGACCCAGAAAGCCACGCCACTCGTCTGAGGACGATGAGCAGGTGGAGGAGGGGACATCTCCATCAACACTGAGTCCACTGTCCTGTCCAGGAGAGGAGGTGGAAGGAGGTGCTGAGGATGAGCAGAACAGAGAGGGAGGAGGTGCAGAAGGAGCTGGAGAGGAGGGAGGAGATACGGGAGGAGGGGGAGAGGAGCAACAGAACAGAGAGGGAGGAGGCACAGGAGGAGGTGGAGAGGAGGGAGGAGGTGGAGAAGGGGACCGTAGGGGAGGAGAGAGGGAGGAAAATGGAGAGAGGGATAAGGATGAAGATCAGGACCGGCAGGGTGAGGAGGAGGAGGAGGACTTTGATGACCTCACACAGGATGAAGATGAGGAGGAGGTGATGTCCTCAGCCTCAGAGGAGTCCGTGCTATCAGTTCCAGAGTTACAGGTAAATAGGAGGTCAGCAGGTCAACTGATGATGTCATAATATAAACAGCTGACCTCTCACCCCTGACCTTCAGGAGACCATGAAGCAGCTGACCTGGCTGGCGGCGGAGCAGCGTCTTGGAGCAGACGGAGACTCGGAGGACGATCACTCTCCAACCTCCCCAGGCTCTCAGGAGGAGGAGGAGGAGGAGGAGGAAGAGGAGGAGGAGGAGGTACCAAAGGGGGAGGAGTCAGGAGAAAGGAGGAGTTGCAAAGGGAGTCAAGACGGGGAGGTGCCATCAGGAGAGGGGACGCCCAGAGGAGGTGGGAGGTGTCCTGGACGGGGACGAGGTGAGATCTGTCTCTGATGGACATCTGTTCAGGTGGACGTTTAATCAGTCTCCTCACTACATGTCTCTTGTTTCCTTTCTCTGTCCTCTCTGTTTTCTCCGTCCTCTGTGTCTCTGTCCTTTCTGTCCTCGGTGTCTCTGTAGGACGAAGCCGTCCTCATCGTGGTCTCCGGAGGACACGCCAACAGCGCCACAGTAAAGATGCAGCTAAGCTGCTGCTGCTGTACGATGAGAATATTCTGGACAATGACCCGCACAGAGAGACCAAGGACATGGCGTTCGCCCAGAGTTACCTAAACAGGGTGAGACTCCGCTCTGAGCTGAGACAGGAAGAACAGGGTGCAGGTGTATGTTTTCACTCACATTCTCCTCCTCTCAGTTCAGTGTTCATGTTGTAAGCCCCACCTCCTTCTTGGTTCTGATTGGTCAGTTGAATAGTGCTGAGGGTTCGTACTAAAAAAACGCTGCTGCTCTGATCGCTCTACTGCGTCCCACCACACCTGCGCTGCTTGGGTGTCCACAGTCAGGCGTTAACAGGCGTTTCTATAGAAATAGTAACCACGCCCGTCACTCGGATATTACAGCAGCGTCCTCATGATATTGCTGTGCATCCACAGGTGCGTGAGGCGCTGCAGGACTCACCTGAGCAGGTGGGAGCATTCGCCTCTGTGCTGACCCAGCTGGAGCAGGTGGGAGAAGGTCAGGTGGTGCTGCTGTTCAGGAAGCTGCGCTGCATTCTGGGAAACCGCACCGACCTCCTCCGAGACTTTGCCGCCTTCCTGCACCCAGAGCAGGCACTGCAGTGTGGACTGGTGAGTTGGCCTGTCTGTAGCCTTGTTTGTAACTCTGTCTCTATCACTGTCTGTAATAATAATGATAATAATGGTTTGGATTTATATAGCACTTTTCTGGAAATCCAGACTCAAAGCACATACAGAGACCATTATTCATTCACACCCATTCATCCCAGTGGTGGTAAGCTAAGTTAGCCACAGCTGCACCGGGGCAGATGGACGTGTGGCTGCTAATTCGCACCTACAGCCCCCCTGACCACCACCAAACCATCATTCAACATTCATACAGGGCAAGGTGGGTAAAGTGTCTTGCCCAAGGACACACCAACATTGACTGGGAGGAGTGGGAATCAAACCACCGACCCTTCAGTTGGGAGACAGCCACTTTACCACTGAGCCCATGTCTGTAGCCCTGGCTGTAACTCTGTCTCCAACTCTGTCTGTAACTCTTACCCCTTTTCCACCTAACCGGTCCCAGTGCTAGTTTGTGGCCAGTTCCTGACTCAGTCCCAGTTGGTTGTGTTTCCACCTCCGTCAGCACCGGCTCCAGCTGCTAAAACTGGTGCTGAGCAGGTCCCACCTCCTGCTGGACCAGAGCTCAGCAGTGAATGTAGCAGAGTGGAGCAGCTACTAACAGCTGGATGTTTGGATCGGGATCAGTGTAGACCAGGGGTGTCAAACTCGTGCCATGGAGCCGAGACCCTGCAAGTTTTCTTTACAACCATTGCTCCAGCTGCTGATCTCACTGATTAGCTCCTTCCCTCAAACTGAAGGAGGTGTTCATGATTAAAATCACCTGCTTTAGTGACCCGCTGCAAAGAAAACCTGCAGGGTCTCGGCCTCCATGGCACAAGTTTGACACCTCTTTTGTAGACTGTAAAACCAGGAACAGCACTTGTATGCAGACCATCAGCTCCTCCATTGAAACATTATCACAGTGAGGGAGCTGCTCCGTCATGTGACCAGGAAGGACATGGTGATGTCACCAAACTGAATAAATACCACACGTAGCAATGCAACACTGCTTTGTTACCTCAGTCATGTTGTAACTAGAAGATCTGCTGAACATCATGTTTTCATGGACTGATAGTAACAGGGGAACAGTAGTTTGTTAGCAGCAGCTAGCTTGTTAGCAGCAGCTAGCTTGCTAGAAGCTGGTTGTTGGAGAACTGGCTACCTATGCAGTGATGTACTGACATTTTACAGTGACGTGGCCCCAACTTGGCTCCTTGTCAGTGGAAAACCAAACTGGTTCATAGGAGAAACTGGACCTGAACCAACTAACCACCAGGACTAGAACCAGCATAGAACTAGCACCGGTTCTTGTTTTTTGGAAAAGGGGTATAAGTCTCTAAGTCGGTCTCTAACTCTGTCTGTGGCCTTGTCTATACACCTGTCTCTCTGAACCGTTCCCGCAGCTCAAAGAGCAGCAGGCGTTTGAACGCAGCCGCCGGTTCCTCCGACAGCTGGAGATCAGCTTCGGAGACAATCCATCTCATTATCAGAAGATCATCAGAGCTCTGCAGACCGGGCCAGACCTGAGTCCTGCCAGCATCACCGAGGTAGGAGATCCAGACAGGGCAGGAGGGTGAGAACTGGTAGCAGGTCTAGACTAAGTGGCAGGTCTAACTGTACCAGATAGCAGGTCCAGAACTAGCAGGAGGTCCAGACCAGGTGGGCACAGCTGTTCCTGATCAGCTGTTGATGATCACCTCTCATGGTTTTCAGCTGAAAGCTCAGATGGACACGCTGCTAAAAGGCCACGCACATCTACAAGCTGAATTCTGGGTATTTTTTGATGAGCTCCGTCCACCCCCAGCCCGCCCCGGACAGTTTGAAGAAGCACATTGGCCTGAGGATGGAGGGATCGGGTCAGATGGAGGAGAGGGTGTTGGCCAGGTGTCAGGAGATGGGGCCAGTTGCGGCTTCGAGGAAGTGACGCTACCAGAACTGGAAGAGGAGGAGGATGGGCATAAGATTCAACCAATGACAACCCAGCGCCAGAGAAGGAAGATAGATGCCCACAGAAACTACAAGGTGTGGAAAGGACCCAGGTTTTAAATTTCTTAAAGTCTTAAAGGGGACAGATTATGGAACATCCACTTTTTAAGGCTTTTATATGTATTGTTTGGTATTTGGCTGCCTCCAAGCCCACTGACAATGAGATTTTAACCCCATCTCTTTGTTGCGTGAGCTGCTTTAAGAGTGGTACAAGTGACAGACGGTACCGTCAGTGCAGAGCAGGAGGGGAGCATTAAAGTTACAGTAACTGGAAAACAGGCTGTTAGTAGAGCTGATACAGAGCGTTTTTGAGGCAGACTGAAATACAGGATCAAAGACTCACCAAGAAACTTCTCAGACATGTTCTCGGGGCGTTTGAGACTTATTTAAACTTCCTGAAAAACATATGTCCCCTTTAAATGTCCGGTCCTTTCAATGTTCAGATCCTTTAAAGATCTGGATCCTTGAAGGTCTGGGGCATTTCAATCAAATAAAGGCTGTCTGTATTTCCAGGGCTGTGATTGGCCGTGCGTTTGTCACGATGCAAAGATTCGTAGACACAGGAGGAAACGATGCTCCCACTGCCACGGCAACAAGGTGCGTCCTCACGTTGGACCAGGTGTGACAGGGAAACCTCTCCACAAATACCAGACTCACCTGTTCATGTCTTTCCAGACCTCAGGGGGTGTGTCCAGGGCCATGAAGACTCTGGACCCTCTCTACTCTCAGATAAGCTCCGCCCACGACGAACCAGGTGACAGAGCTGCCATGTCACAGTCACATGTCTCGTCGACAGGTGGACTAACAGCGTTTGTGTCTACAGGTCGAAGAGGTGCGTCATGGGAAGGCTCGTTCCCTCTGACTGATGAGAAGGAGGAGGAGGACGACGACGATGACGACGATGATGAGCTGGATGACGAGGAAGGCGATGAAGAGGAGGATGAGAGGCGGAACAATGAGAAGGAGCAGGGCCCAGTAATGAAGAGGAGCAGGAGAGAGGAGGCACCACAACTACCATCTGACACCATCTCTGTGACCTCCCATCCTTCCATCATCTCCTCTGTTACCTCCTCCATCACCTCCCCTTCCTTTTTCTGTACCACCTCCTCTTCCTCCCCTGCCCCTCCTCGACCCACTGCTCCTCCTGACCTCCCTGTTTGTGCCAAGAACATCTCTCTGACAGCAAGTGGAGAAAAAGTAATTCTCTGGACCAGGTACACCTGCTTTCACCTCCTCCCTTATCCTCCTTCCTCTTCTCACCTCCTCTCTCCTCCTTCCTCTTCTCACCTCCTCTCTCCTCCTTCCTCTTCTCACCTCCTCACTCCTCCTCACTCCTCCTTCCTCTTCTCACCCCCTCTCTCCTCCTCACTTTTTTTCCAGAGAAGCCGATCGTGTCATTTTGACCATGTGTCAGCAGGAAGGAGCCAATCAGAACACGTTTCAGGCCGTCTCTAGTCTACTTGGCAACAAGACTCCCAGTGAGGTGATTGGCTGCTTGGTCTTTTCTGTAATTGGTACATTTTTTAAAGCCTCTACTAACTCCCCCTTTCTCCAGGTTTCTCGCAGATTTCGGGATTTGATGCGTCTTTTTCGGACAGCAGCTCGCCACACCACCTCCGAGGACGAGGTTCCGCCCACTGAGCCAGCAGCAACCAATGAAGAAGAAAAAGAAGACTGTTGATGCTGAAGCTTCCAATTAGCAGAAGGAGGAATAAGTTGAATATTTTGAGGACTTTTATTGTGAAAGGACTCATGAATGAAACTGTAAATAGTTTCACTTTATTTAAAGTTTTTTGTAAAAAAAATCTTTGTTTTCACATTAAATCCGTTTTTCATTGTCAGTGTGTTGTCCTGGATCAAACCAGTTCAGACCAGTTTAAAACAGTTCAGACCAGTTTAAAATCAGATCTGACCAGTTCTGACCTGTTTAAACTAGGTCATAGCTACAGGTGTTTTACTTGAGATCAGTTCAGTTCAGTTTTATCTTTATTGTCTCCTGTGGAAGAAATTTTTGATGGACAAAGCAAGGAAACAGCAGCACTGTAGCACTGTGAGGTTAAAAAGCTACAAATAAACAACCAAAACACACACATACCCCATACATACATCCCATTGGATGCAGCATCCCCTCCTTTTGTTTGCTGCACCCACCTGCTCGTTAATGAGCTTAATGGAGAAGAGACTAAAATCATATTTAAAGGATTGAGGCTGCACCTCCCTCCTGAATGCAGCAACACATACTCTGAAAACAAGGTGTGTGATGAATCCAGCAGATTGTTGTCCTGCCTGATGGTGGTCTGTATAAACAGGTCCTGTGGTATGAAGGGGGCAGGGGTACCCATTATCTTCCTGTCCATCCTCACCAGGTTGTTGATCTGAGGTTTTTATTGACTGTAAGGGAACAGACCAGCAGGAGATCCACACCTCAGCATGGACTCAATAGCTGCACAATAAACATTTATATAAATCGTCTGAGGAGATGTAGACGCTGATGTGTCCTGGTCCAGACACCTGCACCTGTGTGTGCTGCTGAGGTCGTTATCAATATACACTCCCAGATACTTCAAAGAGGTGACCTGTTCAGTGTTGGTGCCATGTATGGACACTGGACGATGGTCACCCACTGACTTGGGGTCTAACAGCATCTCCACCGTTTTACCTCTTCATCCTCTTCATCACCTCCCTCCGCTCAGACTACAGCTCAGTGTGTGTGTACGTGACAGAGAACCAAGACTGTCAGTGTTTGTGGGGCAGTACCAGGAGGTGACCACCGGGGGGCGCTGTGTCCTCACTGTACCTGCAGCTGCTTCTCCACCGGGTGTGTGGACAGGTGTACCAGCGTTAATATCTGACTTTGTTCCATAAAAGGATGTTTTTGTTTGTGTAATTACAAAACAAGTTTATTAACAACATGTCTTTAACTCAGCAGTTTATGATGTTTTCAACAAAACAGAAGGAAACGTGTCTCTGTCCACAGGCTCATTTATGTATGGAGCTTTATGCAGCTGTAAGCATCTGCTACACTGTTTGTCCTCCCTCTGTCCTCTCTGTCCTCTCTCTGTCCTGTCTCTGTCCTGTCTCTGTCCTCTCTGTCCTGTCTCTGTCCTGTCTCTGTCCTGTCTCTGTCCTCTCTGTCCTCTCTGTCCTCTCTCTGTCCTGTCTCTGTCCTCTCTCTGTCCTGTCTCTGTCCTCTCTCTGTCCTTCTCTGTCCTGTCTCTGTCCTCTCTGTCCTGTCTCTGTCCTCTCTCTGTCCTCTCTGTCCTGCTCTGTCCTGCCTCTGTCCTGTCTCTGTCCTCTCTCTGTCCTGTCTCTGTCCTGTCTCTGTCCTGTCTCTGTCCTGTCTCTGTCCTCTCTGTCCTGTCTCTGTCCTCTCTCTGTCCTCTCTCTGTCCTGTCTCTGTCCTCTCTCTGTCCTCTCTCTGTCCTCTCTGTCCTCTCTGTCCTGTCTCTGTCCTGTCTCTGTCCTGTCTCTGTCCTCTCTGTCCCGTCTCATCTGGCTGTCAATAACATTTCAAAATAAAATAAAAAAACATTAAAAACATAACCTCTCTAACTCGATGCCGCTTTAGCTCCTCCCCCTTGCA
>OOFC01038304.1:0-15987 GCA_900323345.1 Pseudochromis fuscus
CTCCACCCCCACAGCTCGACTCGACCCATCACTCCCAGCCGACCCGGCCTAATCTGTGATTATGTGTCAAGCAGGAGGCCATTTATTCCAGATTAATTTATTCATCTTCCTAGTGTGGCTTCAGCTGTGGGGGATTGATGGCGCAATATATCTGAGAAAAAGAGAGCAGGAGAGGGGAGAGTAAGATCATCCATTCCCATCCTCGGCTCTGCGTGAAGGCTGGATATCAGCTTGTTTTACTGCTGGTCGCCCCCGCTCCCTCGTGGTAACCCCTCGTCAGGCCGTGTGCGGCACACAATTAATCAGCTAATTAAAGAAAAAACTCTAAGAATATTAGTGAGGTTGACTGGCTTATATCTTCATCTCAGATTTAATTGTGCCTTGCAGATGGGTCATAACTTGCTTGATAGTTAGCGTCCATATTTCCCTCTAATAGGAAATAGGAAAGTGTCAGACTTAATCTGAGCGAATCCTCGGCTCTTCCTCCTCCTCCCTTCTTCTCTATATTAAAAATATACCCTGAGGTTTTCAAAAGTCAGTCCTTTGATCAACTTAATGTTGCGCAGTGAGAACATTGGTAGCCTCTTCACGTCTTAGTGTTAAATTTTCTAGTGCAATGTTGCTCTTGAGATTATAGAAAACTATGTTTTTTTTTCTCCATTCTGCTCGATTATTACCGTGCACTGCAGACGAAGGCTGCAGAAATCATCCTCAAACAAGACAGCCCTGCTTCAAGGCCTGGTTTGCAACAAAACAGACATTTGTTGTGTGTGTGTGTAAACTGTCTGGTGTTAGTTAGCTTTTCTTCTTCTGTAGTCTCGAAGTGAAAACATAATGAGCGTGGAGAGTGCCGAGGTGAATACAGAGCGTTTGTGAGCAGCCAATAAAGAGGCTTGTTCATTCATCACGGTGCAGATGAACGGCGTAAGGCCATATGTTTTGTTTTGAATGGTATCTGGAGAGTGGCGGCAGTTTATTTTATAGCTTTTCTCTCCTCGCCACGATCCACAGCTCTCCCCGTCTTATTCCCTCCGTCTCTGCTGTAGCAGATATTCTCAGCTATAAAGGTGAAGTGGATCTCCAAGACTGTGATGGCTCATTACAGAGCTCATCCAGACACACACTCAGGCTGCTCTCTCCTCGTTCTTCCACCTGGTGGGCTGTTGAAGCCTGTTCTGCGAGCTCGCATGTGTGTCTTCAAACTTTAAAAAGTAAAAGTCTTGCAGGGGAGGTGTCGACTCCAGGCAGGCGGAGACCACCTGCTCTCACTTTTGAGGGCCCTCGGTAAAAAGGTGTTAGGACCGCTAGACGAGCGGCGCCCAGGCAGAGAGGTGGGAGGCTGAGAGGACTTTTAAGGTCGCCCTCTGGCTGCCTGTTAGATGGAGCTCCCGAGATAGCACTTGAATACGTGTGTGTGTGTGTGTAGGAGAAGGCCTTGCCTGGAAGCGGTGTTTTTGTAGAAGGGGAGACATTGGTTATAAATCTGTTAACACCTGTTTAATCCCATCTAAACCTCCTCTCAACCCAGCGGTTATTTTAAAGAAGAACAAACGTCTCCCCACTGAAAAATTTACCCACTCCTGTAATTGCTTTGTGAAAATGTTCACACATTCAGCTTTTTTCTTCTGAACTCTTGCTCTATTTCCTGTGGCGAAGCACCCCGCTGCAGCATCCCTCCACGCTCATAGAAATACTGTCAAGGCTAATAAATGTGTAGCTTATTATACTTACTGCCCCACTCATTGCAGTTTGCTGTGGGTAATTGCATTTGCATTATTGTGTCATATAAATAAACAAAGGTCCAGCCTATGCTCCGGGTATAATAGGAGTGAATGTAAGACAGTATGTTGATTATCTTCTCAACACTCAAGGACAAGAAGTTGTTAAAAATCTATTGATTCAGCCAGATGCTTTAATATAAGAGAGATGCATAGTGTGATGGGAGAGGCTTATTGAAAGTCTAGTCAAACATGCTTCCTCATCCCTCCCTCCTCCTCCTCCTCCTCCTCCTCTCTCTCTGCTGTCTGTCTACTTGTATCTCTTCCTCATCACTCGCTCTCAGAGCTGCTGTCTCCTCTCTGCTCTGTCCTCCCAGATGTGCCACATTAATTCCACAGCTGCTGTCCCCATTAATGTTCACCGTCACAGCCTGCACACCCTCATTTTCAGCTTTTTCAGCCCCCTCACCGCTGCAAGTGTACGAGTCTGCGCGCGTGTCTGAGAGGGAAGTGCAGCAGCTGTTAGCCCTCCACTTCCCGGTAAAACTATAGTAGCAGCGGTGTGAGGAGGGGAAAGCAGCAGATTTACTCATTCATGGAGGTGTCATCAGCAGCAGCGCTCATGCTTGTCCGTGACTCTTGCACACAGGGATGCACACACACACACACACAGCACTGGAAGCACCACCACTCCCTTTCCCATTTAAAACAGCCCTGCCTGAGAAGATTTCAATAATCCCCGCTCCACACTGGGCTGTTTTTCCAATACATTGCACCGGCCGGTTGAGCCCGGTGGACGATATCTGTTCTTTACCCCAAGAATCCCCCTGAGCCCACTCTGCCCACTCTGCCCACACTGCCCCCACTGCTATTTGAAACACAGTAGGAATGTTTTGTAATGCTGCGAGGCTGCCCTGTATCTCAAAATGCAGATGCATAAAAAAAAAAATGAAAGAAAAAAGAAAAAATCATCCATCACTGCTGATACACTTTTGAAATCTCATCGCATGCACATTAATCATTAATTTGTTTACTTAACAGCTTTGCCTCTCTCATAATTACGACCTGGTTAATATATAAGTGGTTTTATCCTGAGCTCATTAAAGCCTGCGGTAAGTATTAAGGTATTAAACTGATTTGTGTGTAATTCTGTCCTTTTGCATGCTTGCCTCATTGCCTCATTTGTTCTGTGCAGGTCTTTCTAATTCTCTCTCTCTTAGCCTCTGTGTCTCCTGGTAAAGACGGTTAATTTGAATGTGGAGGGGAGTAATTGAAGGTCACACCTTTTGTGTTGGGTGCCGAGCTGAGTGAAGGTTGAAACCATCTTCAGGAGGCGTGCACATCAGTATTGGAATCTGAAAAACTTTATTAATCATCACCACAGGGAAATCTCCACGTAACAGTTGCTCAGGATTGTGGAAAATTATACAGCGCTGGTCCAGTTTGCTGGGCTCTCAGGTATTTGTACACCATCTGTGCAAATACCTCGCATGGTTCAGCTCACACCAGTCCACAAAACTCTGACTCCCTGGTGCCTCCAACAACTGCAGAGTCATCCAGGAATTTCTATAGGGTCCAGGTATCTGTGTCACACGTCCCTGAGGTGGGAATTTGTCAAAAATCCAACAAAATACCAAACTAAATGGTGTGTTTTCACAGCTTATTTGTGAAAGAAATAATCTGCTTTTATTCATCATGCCACAAAAATGGGGCTTCATTTAGGATGTTTTGTTTGTACTGTAGCTGCCACAGGGTGTAAACAGTGAGCCTGATTTAACATGGATTACATGCATGTTATTAAACTGGTGAATCTCTTATACATGTGAATCCAGTGCAGGAATGGCAGACGCTCATTACCTTATTTTAAAAACTACATAGAGAGGTAATCACACAGAGCAAAGATGCTGAATGGCTATTGCAGGAAGAAAACTAACAGATACATTTATATAAGATCTGGTGTGGTTTCGTTAAAACCTCAAGGAGCCCTGATTGACAAAATCTGCAAATAATATAACATGGCAGCCATACCATCCCTAATTTCTGCTGAATTGAGTGGGAGGTGAAGCCTGGCGGACTCCTCCGCTCCTTCTTCTCCGAATAGACATCTCATTTTTTGAAGAACTGCACGGTCCTGTTATTGCTAATGGTTGCCACTTCTGTCACACTGCTTCCCTGCTGCTGACAGGATCTTAGCTCTGAAGGATTACTGCGCTGGTCAGGGGAATCCTCATAGAGCGACACAAATAAACACACAAGAGGATGAGTGTGTGCGCACACACACACACACACACACATGAACGAACAGCAGTGAGCCGTTAGGATGAGGTTGAGTGTCGGACATGGGAAATACAGGACTAAGGGGACCCATTGTATCTGAAGCCGTGACCCAGCCCTGCCTGCCTCAGATAACAGAATTACTGCAAATTGAACTTCAGGGTTTTCTCTCTCACTTTGCTTTTTCCTCTCTCCGAATCACTCTATCTTTCCCACTACCCGTGTCACCTCCTCTGCTGCTTTCTGTGGGATTTACGAGTTCCCAGAAAATCATCCTCCGCTGTCTCTGTTGGAGCACGCCGGCCCTGAAAGAGAGAAAACAAGAGGGTGAGAGCCAACAGACAGTGGGAGTGAACGAGAAGAGATGGAGACGAGCGCCGGGCGGTTGTTGGAAAAACCGATGGAGAACAAAGAGGAGAAAAACAGCAGAGAGGAAAGTGAGACTGATGTGTGTGGAAGGAAACAGAGAGGCTGAAGATGGAGGTAAAATGATGGCGAAGAGAAGAAATCAAGTCAGGAAAAACACTCGAGGGACGGCTCTGCACTCCACAACACCTTCCTTAATTAGGAAATATAATATTGAGGGAGGATTGAGGTGGATCAAATGCGGGAGATAATGGTTTTATCTACAGCCACCACAGAATTATGGATACAACTGCCAAAGACCTTTCCAGGTCGACTACCTGGAGTGAGAAGAAGTGTGCGGGAAAGAAAAGCCTCGGGCTGTGATTTGCACAATGGAATTTAACAGAATTGTGTGGAATACTCTTGCATTATTAAAGCCCCCATTAAAGACAGAAAAGGAGGAGTGTCTATTAGCATGAAGTGGATTTGGACCCTGAAGGGGCAGGAAAAAACCAATGATAGAAATACATCAAACCAAATGCTGATTTTAGACATTTATTATGAATTAGAGGTTTGCATGAATTCGTGAGTGTGAGTGAAATAAAACAAGGTTATAACTAAAGATTATTTTCACGATTGATTATTTTTTATGACTGGATTAATTAATTGATCAGCTTTTTTAATAAACCAGTAACCCCGCGATCCAATATTCATAAAGTTGGAGAACTCAAAAGAGACCAAGAAGCCAAAGTGAAATTAAAAAACCCCAAATCCTGGCTCCTACATTTCCCACAATGCAACTCAGTCTATTTTAATTCACCACTTCTTTATTAAAGCTGTTGATGCAGTTGATAAACTGTTTTTTTGGCCCTGCCATGAAGTGGCATTCATGGACCCATTTCCTTCAGGTCAGTCACACCCACATGACCCCTCAGCGTCTTCGGGGTCAAAGGTCGTGATTGTCCACCCGTCAAGGCGATGTGTGCTCCCGCTGACGGGGCAGAGCACAGGCTAATGTTCGATCCCGGCCCTCCCATCCAGGGAAATCTCTTTTACGACGGCTTTAAGTGTGTCCTGTGGAGCCACCATGGTGTGTTCAAGAGCATCATCCTCTCTGATTGAATCCTAAATGGATTTGTCACCCGTAAACTCTCAACATTCACAATAACCTTGAGTGTTACCATGGTGTGCACATTTTTGTATGTATATGTGTCGACCACTCTCTGACTGGCTGATAGTAGCAGCAGTTATCATTGTGATTGCCTCCTTGGAATGAAAACTATTTAAGTTGAAGGAAAAGGCGACTGGAATGTGAGCTGTGATTTTTTTTTTTTTTTTTAAAGAGCCAAACACAGAAAAACACTGTCTGGTTTTTCTTCCCAGAATTCAGTGAGGGGAGCTGACCACAGTGGCGTAACTCCCACACTGGAGCTCACCACCTTGGGTTCATTTTGAGGCTTTAGCTGCTATTTTTATTCTCCTCCACACTCCCAGCTCCTTTTGCTTGTTCCTTTATTGTTTTTTAGTCTGCTTCATTTCCATCTCTGTCCTCTGCCAAGTGGGAAGCTGTTGTCATCGTAACCACAAGTGTCTCTGGCTCGCTCTCTCTCTCTCCCTCTCCCTGTTTTTCTCTTCTGCTTCTCTGTCCGTCCCTTTTTTTTTCTCCTGTGATGTGATAAATATTTATTTCCGTGCCACTTGAGGAGGAGGTGGGAGGTATGGCGAGGAGGGCTTGAGTGGTTTTTAAGGAGCTAACGGAATTGGAATTGGTGACTGGTTCCCGAGTATGAGGACAACACACACACACACACAGACACACACTGAGAAAACACATACCTACACATGCATGGGGTGAATGGAAAGGAATTGATTGTGGTGGCAGCCTCCTGCTTTTTTACAAACCTGTCTCATTCACTGAGGGAGGCCTCTGGCTGCTCGCCCTCCCAGGGGGGTCTTCAATATCTGTTATGGGTGGGTGTGGAGTCCTGCACCGTGTGCCAGTCAATTTTAATCATATAAAGCTGTCTCAGCCCTCCACTGAAGGCACGCCGGCTTTATATTTCACTCCTCCTCGCTCGGCTGTGGAACTTGAAATAGCGTTTTGAGTCAAGTGTGAAAGTTTTACGAGAACAAAGGCACGTCAGAAATACTTCTCCAACGTGGAAACCGCTTGAAGATCCAAACCTAAAGCTCAATATACAATATTTAAGAATATTCTGAAAGAGTGAAGCACTTCCCTCTCCTTCAGTTTATTTATCGCACCATACAGGAGCACATACCATTTTAGCATTTAGAGTAATGGACAATGTCTGTTTGCATTCTTGAGAGAGATTTTCTGAAAACAAAGTCTGGTAGCTTTCACCATGAATTCTTGCTTTTACCTCTATTTTAAATCCAGAGCCGCAAACTGGTCAAGAATCCCATACCACCCTCTCCAACTTTGTCTTTCCCACTGTTTTCCCAGCGAGCCACAATTACAAATCTTCCTCCCACCGTATGGGCCAGAATCCTATAATAGGTCGAGCTGAAAGAGGTGTGTTTGCTAACAGTCTCCATTCCTTATTCGCACAAAAATTACACGCATTAGTAGCTGTGGGACAAAGCAGTGCTAAAGAGGGGGGGGATCCCTTTTTAGGCTGCGATGTGAGATGGTGCGGGGTTGGAGAAGAAGCTGCTGCTTTGCATGGCAATAGGCTGATGGTGTGTATGGATGAAGTCATGGGGCTGGCCGGTCATCAAACACAGTCTGAATGGGAAGGAGGCCGGGCCCGGACGCTCCATGGATAATTGTGTTACCCAGAGAAAGCTCAGGCCGCCCTGTTCTCAGCCATTGAGGAGTAGAGGGTTTGAAGTCCTTTCAGGACAAGGTAGAATAGTCCCCCCGCTCTGTGAATGGACCCTTCCAGAAACTGAAAGACAAAACGAGAGGAGGAATGCGATTATTGGATTGGACCTCTTTCCCAGAGAGTTAACTGTGTTGGCAAACACACAGCTGAAAGAGTTCACCGGTGCTTTCGAGAAACTGATACTGTCTCAGTTGAATGAGCAGCGGTGTAACATTCACACTGAAAAACTGGTCAGACAATGAATCTGTTCAATGCTCCTCGGAGCTAACACTCCTCAGCCGCGGTCATGATTAGCCTTTGATTACCATGTATTGATCCCTGATGAAAATCTTTGTTTACTTCTGTGCTTTCATAGCTCACTTAGCCACCTGGAGCCAGACTCACCATTGGAGACTGTGGTTAATGACCTTGTCATCTATTCTGTGTGGATCAAATTACCTCCTTTAATACATCTCCACTGGATCCACAGCACCTGGACTCAGTGGTATTTACCACTGAGAATCTCCCTGTTATCAATCTGTCTTCTTCTCTGTCTTTTTGTCCTTTTCCTTTTTTCTTTTTGTCATCATTATTTACAATGGCCATGAAAATACAGAGAAAAGAAAGATTTACATCTGTCATATCAGAGTCTGTGTCTCCCCGACAGGTTGGTGGCGTTTCGGGCTGCTCGCCTCCCTGTATCACCTCCTCCACCTTGACTTTGCCGTCCTTGAGTGCAGGGATGTTTAACCGCAGATATCCTTGAGCCTTGCTATTTTTATGTCTTTCCTAACCTTTTAAAAAATGTTCTACTCGGCCAGTGCCTTAGTTTATAATCTCCATCCATCTCTGTCTGCTGGCAACTGCACCCCCGAAAGACATAATCGGATTTCTGTGGCATTAAACAGCAAATAGCTGCTGTCACTGGACGACGTGCTGGTAACCAGGTTTAGAGGGGAACGCCACATTTGTCAAGTGTCACGGCTGAGGCGCAAACACCAGATATGGACATGTAGTGTACACTTGCTGGTCTCATAGGAATTCACACAGACGGTGAGGACGAGGGGGGGAGCTGTCTCATTGCATTTCCTGTCAGACTGGATGTACCAGTGATTAGGGCTCCATAAGCCGAAATGAAGATTATGAATTTAAGGCGGGGGTTGGGAAGGTAACGTCTCTGAGCAAGTTCAAGAGTGATCACTGACACTAATAATCACGGGGTCAAAACTGACTCAGTTTGTGTTGGTAATATGGTAAAACTACTTTGCTTTTATAATGCCTTTACAGCTTATAGGTTTATGATGCTTTGCCTTTTATTCACCCATTCATACACTTGCAAGTTGCTCTACACTGGGAGCAACTTGGGGTTCAGTGTCTTTCCCAGGACATGAGCAGAGGAGGAGTCGGGGACTGAACTTGTTTTACGAGCTGCTTCTGTTTGACTATCAGGGCTCAGTTTTTCTTTGCAGGGATTGGAGACAAAAGAAAGATCTTGCCTCTGCTTTGTTCAGATTGTTTTTATGTTTCTAATGAAAGCTACCCTTATAGGTCATAGGGTCAGATCCCAGGTTGGTCCCTTATGAGCAAGGTTCAAGTTGAGTTCCTTGTACCTGCTTTAAAGTCGACTTGTGTAGAGGATTATGAAAAAAGCTGTCAGCATCTAAATTTTTAGCTATTTGATGATATGATTTTCTGTTACTAAGATCTTATGTATGGTCTGTGTGAAGGTTACATGCAGGTCTTGGGTTGCTCCTGTAAGTTTCTGTGTAAGGCAAGGTGCCAGCAATAGTTCATCTCATTTGCAATTTTCTTAAATCCAAACCTATTATCTTGTTTCTACTATAACATGAGATGAAGAGCATCAATAAACTTTCACATGTTGGAAGCTGAGACCAAACAATGTTTTGTTTTGTATTTTTACTTGATGATTTTCTTGTAAATTGTCGAAAATTTGCCAGACTCTGATTGGGACTGAGAGGACTGCTTGGTTCTTGTTGCATGATCCATAGTGTAGATCAGGTTTGCTGACATTGTTGGGCTGATATTTAGGGAGTAACATCATCACTCTGTGTCCTGCTGTGTTCACCTGTACGATGCCCCTTTCCCCCCGATGGCTTGTGAAATGATTGTATCTCCCAGGATACAGAAACCATTTAACGGTTAAAGCAGCTGGTTTTGACCTGTACCATTATATAACCTGGTTAATTGACACTAAGATTGGATCAGGACAATCCACTGTCTCGGCTTTGATTGGAGCCCAAAGGTTTTCCACCCACGGACGCCGGGTTAAGTCAACGCTGCATCATCCTGTCAGCGCTGTATTACCCTCGTAAGGAATTCAAGTGTTTACTTATGTACAATATGTCTATTTCCTCCTGCGTGCCAAGTGACTCGTGTTGCCTTCAGCTGGCGATATTCATTTCAGATGTCTGTATTGTTTGTTCTGGAAATGAGAAATATGTATCAGACGCCGGCGATGTCTCATTCATCACCGGCTCCCACTGTCCGAGTATCTCTCCAGCAAAGACAGATAGATATGGCAGAGTATTGTCTGTGGCTGACACTGTTGTCAGAAACGGTCAATGTGGATGTGAGTGCGTCTCTTTCCAGGGACAGATAAAGCAGAGCCCCCTCTTTCTTTTTTCCCTCTGTAATTGTATTCTGTCTTCATGCGCTGCAGATGTAAGTATCAGATGATATGAGTAATGAAAGTCCTGAGATGAGGTGCTTGGCTTTTTTCAAGTGTCATGCACTAACTTGTTTGTAGGCAGTTGAGAGGATGGACAGATTATTTGTGTGTATGTGTTTCTGAGGAGGGGGAAACAGTGATTGGTAATCATTTGGAAGGGGGAAATAAGGCGCCTCATCAATCACGCGGTGTTCGTTAAAGGTTACGTCGCCACATCTGAAGGAACGTATTCAGCCTTAGCGAGGGGAATAAAAAAGTAATTATCCTTTATCATCAGCCAGAGGAGACTTGACATAATTAGGTTTTTTTTTTTGTTTGAAGCTGATTTGGGCTTCCCGTCCTTGGGGATTAAATATATCAGCCAATCATTCAACTGTTCACCAGCCATCAGGCCGTACAGTCACTCATCTCCTAACAGACCCTGAGACAGAAAGCGCTGCCTGGCTCCGTCTTCCAGCCCGTCTATTGATCAGCCGTGATGATCTGTGTTCCACCTCCCCTCATGCAATTTATCTCGTGCCTCAGCTGATTCCTGCTGGTCGTCATGTCTGCCTGTATGTGTTGTGTCCTCGTGGCCTGACGTGATAATGCCTCCATGCCTACAGTAATATGATGTTGGGGGTTTTTGGGGGATGGTGCAGAAAAAGAATCCTCCCTCGGGCATCAATAAAGTATCAGACTGTACATTAATAAAGCCATGTTATTATTGGCAGGGCCACATTGTTCTGACCTCATTTTCTCAATAATTCCATCTCTATAATTGAATATTGCAAATCCATTTGAATTGGACATCTAATATGTCCTGATGTCTGCTGCTCTTGAAGCTTGAGCCCTGAAACTCCAAAAATATTACATCCTAAAATCTTTTAAACTGGAAATGCATTGTTTTTTTTAAAAGGTTCAAGGTAGCTCATAGCTTCAAAACTCACTCAGTGTGAACTTTCATTTTTCACATTTTTAAAATGGCAAAGACCTCATTTCATATATATTTTTTTACTGATCCCTGTAGAAACTCCACAGGGTAAAAGTGTTTTATATTAATAAATGCAGACATTTGATGCTTCTTAAAAAACTATGGATTTTGTGCTGGCAGCATCTATCTTCAGTACAGATCCTATGAGGTTAAACGTTGACAGCAGCCACTGTCCTGCAGTGTACAGCTATTTTTCTTGTTTAACACTGGGCTCTTTGCACTTTTAGTTGAAAATAATTGAACTTCTGAAGCACTGCCGAGCTTCTCTGTGTCACTCCTTTGTTCTCAACCAATCAAAATCAAGAAGGAGAAGAAGAAGGGACATATAATATCAACAAGAAACGAAGAAGAGGAACAGCAGTGATCCTGGCGTTCACTCACCGTTCATGTGGAGAACTGCTGTCAGTGTCAGGACCTGATTTCTTTCCCATGTTGTAGCTAACCTTTCCGAGGTAAACTACGAGACTCAGTGTTCACACAAAGACGACGCTGATGTGCAACAAGACCTTTTGTAACCTAGCAACAATAAACGCCTGCGAGAAGATTGATATTTTATATATAGTCTATGCTGTGAACTCAAGACCTTGTATGGTGCTGTGGATGATGCATGATTGTTAAAGGTAGTATGCAACAAGCTGTATTCCTGCCAGCTGATGAATGTTAGCCCTGTATTCACTCTGTTTTTACAGCTCAGGTTTCCCTCTCCTCCATCTCCAGAGGGAAACATCAGACTCTTTAGTTACTAAATGCACCACTGTGTCAACTTTTGGGAGTGTGTGTGTGTGTGAAACGAACGTCCATTTTGGCTCAAGAGTGATGCAATGAGAGCGAGAAGAGTAAATCTAATAAAGCCAGAAGCCATCAGCTGAAAGATGCTAATAAGCCCCATAGAGCTGAGGAGAGCTGCAGAGTTAGGTGATTATTCTCTGTGAGTTTGTTACTGCAAATGAATAAAGTAAATTCTGGGATGAGTGCGAATACACTGGCTCCCACATTTCCTATAATGCATTAAAGTGTCTGATAAATCTTTATTTAGTTCTCTCCTCCTTAATGACTGTAAACTCTACACCCCCAGTTTGTAATGCAGAGGTGTCATAACTAAAATTCCTGTAAAAATCTGTGAGCTGCTCCTTTAAACAGGACAATTTTTTATTGATTGACCCTTGCAACGAATGTGGACATTGAATGTTTCAGGATTTATAACACTGTCGGTCTGCCAGACTGCTTTGAAGGCTGGGGGACATCGTAATTTTCAAGGTGTCAGCTGGACTATTTTGGAAGTGACCACCACAGCGAGCATGAGCGTTTAATGTCCTCATACACTGTATAATACATATTTAAACAGCATTCATGTATCATTGCAGCAGCAGACTGTAGAGGTGTTGCATACTTCTAGTATCCGTCAGTAGGCCAGTAGGCGGTAAAAGGTTAAACGAGCTGAAATCAGTCCTGGGTATGTTCTAAAAATGGTTGTATTTGACCTTTTGTGCAGTTAAACTCACACCATCCGTCCACATTTATTTTCCTGTCAGGTAAATATGTTATTGCTGACACCTGCCTGAAGTACAGATAGCGGTCCTCCTGGCCTGAGAGCGAACTGCGATAATTTTGAATTAGAAGAGGACAAGGACAAGGTGGCGTCTCTTCCCCACCATCACCGAGCTTCTAATTACCTGCCACCTTCCTCCAGCCTGGTGGACTTCATGCTGGGCTGTGAAGACAGAGCGAATAAGAGCGAAGAGAGGAAGAATTATGGAAAAGAGGACCGAATGAAGGAAAAAGGGGGAGGTTGAGAGACTGTAAGAGAAAGAGGGAGTGAAAGCCAAGCGAAAATCCATATACATGATTTATACCAGTGCGACTGTGCGCGGTAGGCAGGAGTTATCTTTTATTTATGAGGGCATCAGCGGCAAAGCGCCCAGATGTTAAGCTGTGTGGGGATCTCATCTAGCCAGAGTCGCTCTCTGGCAATAAAGCTAGAAGGTAGGCTGTTCAGAGCCGGGGAGGGCGGCGTGAGGATGTGTGGAGGAGAGACAAGGCTTTGTCTTCTTTGACGGGAAGCTCTCGGCTTGATAGTCGTGGCTGTAAGAGGAAGCCTTAAAACTTCTGTGAGATTTGTTACATTTTGTTAAAGTAGAAACTCATGAAAGAGAAGAAGAAGAAAAAACTCACACACACACACACACACACACACACAAGTGCTGATGGAGTCATTTACTGGACCGGCTCATTTTCCTCTCCTCCATTATTTATCTGTGGAAGACAAGACACTTGTTGTTTTCGCCTCTGTCAACGGCTCATCAAAGAGGCGCTGAGGATTCATTATGGAAATGAAGCCCTCATTGTCAACCTCTGCAAATCAGATGCAAGATCTCCACTCCACTCCGAGCGTCATCATCATCATCAATCTAACCTCACATTAGCACGGCCTGGATATGAAAAACACGCCTCGCACGCTAATAGCACTAATAAAGACGCGCTGCTAATGTTGTGCAGCGGCAACCCGAGGGTGGAGGTGGCTGACGGGGCGGCGGCTCACGCTTTACATGTTTGCTCTAAAGCGGGCTTTTTCATAACGTGGTGATGTTTGTGACGAATGCCAAACAGCCCCCGAGGGCCGGGCGCGGAGAGATTTGTGAGCTGTAACAGAAAGGGAAAGGTTACGCTGTGACCGGGTCACAGAAACCCTCCAGCTGGTCCAGCGGTTGTGTCAGTGTGCGACTCAGAGCAGCTTTGGTTGGCAGGATAACCACATTTCAAGCATCATATCAGGAGAGTGGGCTCATTTTTCTACTTAAAACCCTCACGCATGTGTGCGACTGTGGACTGAACCTCATCCTTTATATCAGAGGCTTGAATGATATTTTTAAAACCAGCCTGAATGCACAAGGTCAAGTGAGATCTCATTCATCGGCTGTGAAATAAACCAAGTCTGGCAAAGCTGACCTTGAGCAGCTTCTGAATGGGGCCTGAAAATGTTTTGGTGTCGGCTTAAGAAAACAGGTCCGGCGTCTTTGCGGTGAGATCATGGGACATGGCGGTGGCCGTTAACTTGCCCCTCCACCTCTGCTCCATTAGCTCAATTGAAGCAGTTAGTTCCAGTAAATGGACAGTATTAACGTGACATTTCTTGGCTCCTGAAGCAGGTGCTTACGTTATAAAACGCTTTCAATTTCAGTGCTGAGCTGCAGCTTCTTAATAGCTCATTCCCTATTAGCAATTACTGAGAGTTGAGGAAAAAAAAAGGACTGGTCAAAGTGTTTTCTAGTGCCAGTTTAGGAATTTAAAGTGTCTTCATCTACTTTATAGAGATCGCAGTGTGTGTTGGGGGTGGATGAAGGGAACCCCAAACATTTCTAGTTTTCCACTTGGGTAACCAGGGGCATCCGCTGTTGCATGTTTGATAACAGAAATCCATATAGCTTTCATATCAGCTCCGCTCCGCTGCTGCTGAAAGGTATAATCTCAGTCTCTGACAAATAGGGACTGTCTTCTGTCTACTAAAGGAGAATTTCAGTGTGTGTGTATGTGTGTGTGCATGAGTAACACAACATGCTCAATGCTCAGACAAAGGGCCACTCCCTACTGCCTGTTGGAGTCATGTTGAAGCTCCGAGGAACGTCTGCGTCTCCTAAAATAAAATAATAAATCCACCGTGCAACAGGGGACGCAGTGTAATATATGACATTTTATTGTTTATCTCCTATCGTGGGACCTTTTTTAATATCAGGAGCAGTGATACGCAATTTTCAAGTCTAAATTAACATGGACGGATCTCTCCCAAAACAACTGATAATGACGGTTTCTGTTTGACTTCTCATTACTGTGGCGCCGCACAGCACAAGTAATCACAGTGACTGTTTATACCTAAACATAGCTAAACATATTAATAATATTAGAAGGTCCACCAGTTATTCATTTTGCAATATCACCCAGTCGAACCTCAGAAACCTTCATAAAACTAGAAGCTTTTCCACATAACACATATATCTCAGCATTAATACAAGTTTTCTCTCTGGTTTTGACCATATACTGTAGAAGATAAGTGAATGTCATATTTGTGTTAATGTTGTTAAACCACTCTTTTAAAGTATCGCAAACAAGGGATCATTTTGAAATAGCTTAAAATGTCATATGTTTTTTAATTAATAATACAATACATGCATTTGTTGAAAAGAAATATTCATGTTTTGGGAATTTGCTGTTTTACTGACAGTAAGATGCAAAGATTGATACCACGCTCACATCTGGAATCAGCAGCCAGTTAGTTTAGCTTAGCATTAAGACTGGTGGCAGGTGGAAATGGGAAGCCTAGCTCTGTCCATATGTAGCAAAACTTATCTTATCAGGGATAGACGTGGCCTGCTGTGTGTGTTACCTCTGTTTGATTGCAGACTCCGCCCTGATGGAGAGCACCTGGGCTCAGGGCTCCGGTCTATAAGAGTGCCAGCCAGGGGCGGGGTCTGGTCTCTCTCTCAGCTACCTTCTGAACAGCTGCCTGCCACCCCTTTTGGTTTTGTTAGGGCCCGAGCCCTGACCAGGGGCAAGGGCCCTATTGTATTTGTAGTGTTTCTTTCTTTCTTTCTTCTTTCTTCTTCTTATTACGTCTCTTTGAGGCTTAATTTGACCCCCTAAACATGCTCAAAAACTCACCAAATTTGGCACGCATATCAGGATTGGTGAAAAATTTCATAAAATGGAAAAATCAAACCCCTCGGTGCAAAAATGGGCTCTGTAGCGCCACCTAGGCTCACATTGGCGCCCGCTGCGGCCCACAGGAACGTCGTAGAGACACGGGACCAAAGCCGAATTGAAGTACTCATCAAGACCTAAAAATCACGCGCTGGTACCCCTAGGCTAAAATCAACAGGAAATCCACACTTTGCACGCCAATCTTAAATCGAATGCCAAAATTTCACTTTCTTTAAAAGCTATCTCCTCCCACACCGTACATGGTAGGGGCTTGAAAACTTAACAGATGACAGAGGAGACTGTGCTGACCAAAATGACTTTGGGGATTTTTAATTACTCAAACCGTTTGGATTTTATAAGCCCTCAAAGTTGGACTGCTCCTCTGTTTCATCCTCTGCAGCCCCATTCAAATGAATGGGGAAAAACGGCACTCCCGTCACTCTGAGCCCTCCACAGACTAAACTATAAGTC
>OOFC01038308.1:12044-42518 GCA_900323345.1 Pseudochromis fuscus
ATGCGTTCTCTCTCTTGGCTCTGGTTCTGGTTCTCAGCTCTGGTTCTGGTTCTAGTTCTGGTTCTGGCTCTCGGCTCTGGTTCTAGTTCTAGTATTCTTCATCAAATATTAAAAAAGCTCATAACATTACACAACTTGTCATGTGAAATTAAAGCAGCGCTGTATTTTAATTATTTGAAATAACTAACTATAAATCCTGAGTTATTTTAGAGTAGGTTTTGGCACAAAATGACAAATATTTAGGCAGAAAAAAGCACTTTACTAGTGAAGATTACTGGTGACTCAACCGACTCAATAAGGTCTCAATAAGGTGTTGTTTCACCAAACCACCTGGAGTGGCGGTGGCTCAGGGGGTGGAGCGGGTCGCCCACAAATTGTAAGGTTGCTGCAAGGCAACAAAATGTTAAAGTGCTTTGTAGACATAAAAAGAGTTAAATAAGTACAGATTATCCTTCTCCTACTAGTGAAAAATAACAAAGTAAAGTGTCTGATAGTCGTCTGTTAGATGAGATAAATCCAATATTAACATCTTGTGAGCTCCAACAATAAAATCTTTGTTGCAGAAAGCTTTAGTGGTGAGAACATTTTTGAAAATTTTTTGACGTCTACTTGAGGCATGAGTCAATCCCCACAGGCCTCCAGGTCGAAATGCAACTTTACAGTGAAGATAAACATGTGTACAGCCTGACATTAGGAAATGTTTTGATCCCTGTAGGTATTTTTTCCATTCATGACGACTATGACCATATTTGACTATGAAGGGAGGAGTGAGGAGGCGGGTCTGACCCTTAAATCTAAGAATACTACCCAATGTGCATGAGACTGGAGTTCAGATCTGATCTCATTGGACACCAGACCTGTCACTCAAACCCCGCCCCTAACTCCTCCCCTTCTCTCAGCCTAGTATCTCCTTAATGATAAATGATTTTCAGATGGACCACGAATGACTTGTGACTAATGACATGTGGAAAAAAATGTATTTTGGAGGATTTCAGGATTAAAAACGAACATTGTTGAATTGGAATCAATTGGAAACAGGGTTTATTGGAGCCAGCATCTAGTGGCCATTGAGGGTACTGCACTGTTTTTACACTTCTGCATCACTTTTGCTGGGATCATGTCACTGTGACTATGCCTCGTTTATGCTCTACACAGACAAAAAAACCTTTTATGCAGTTGATTAAATTAAAAATAAACATCAGATGTAGATGTGTTAACTTTTCCAGCCCACAGAAATTAATCAAAACCGACTACTCTCTGCAAGGCAGATATGCAATTTCATCATCATCCAGGATCAGTGCATTTTGTGACCTTCAAGCGAATCACAGAGCACAACAACACAGTCCCCGGTCCAATGAGCCAGCGGATAAATCAGCAGTGTTTAAACAGGGGGCGCTGTGGTCTAGTTACACGCCGGACCCACTGACCCGAGTCAGTGGCGGAGAAGAAAAAAAACAAAAACCAAAACAACGTCTGGCCGTAATTATGTTTTTGGGATGAGACAAAATGATCAAACCACTGAGGAAATCAATCCAACCACAAAATATTGAATTGTTTGGCAGCGTTCACCCTTAACACCCAGCTAAAAAACAGCACAGTAATAATAATCATCTGTCTGAAGCGTATGTGCAACTGATCCATTACACCGAGAGCGAGCTGCACCACTGTGGGCACCACACATATCACTCTCTTTACTGTGTTTAATCAAACTGGAGCTCAACACAAACAACAAAACCAAGGGTAATTGTGTGGCTGCCATTTGGACGGCTCTCAGACGCTTTCATTTTCATCTGTCCTCTATCCCCCCATCTGCAGCTTTCAATTACGCAAAGAGAAACACAGGTCTAAAACAAACATCTGGAGGTAACATGGCATTTTATTTGACTCGCGCTCGGAGTTTCATTGATGCTGAGGGCATATGGTTTCAAATGGAGCCAGCAGACGACTGTGGATAACACAGTATTTACTTTTTTTAATCTGCATTGAATCCTGCATTAGTATGTATTTTTTTTAAAATCTTTAATCTTTCTTCAGATGTCATTGTTTGACCTACGAAGTGCAATTTTACAGATAACAGAAAAGCCAGTTAATTTTGAGTAGTCAACCAAACATGTATTTGAAAGCAATGGGAATATATGATGCTCTCCTTTGAATTACACATTAATATACTGGAATATTTGTTTTTAGCTGAAGGTGCAGTACTAATGAATGAAACTTTAACTTACCATATTTTCCGGACTATTGAGCGCACCTGTCTCTAAGCCGCTATTGAATTTATTTGAACAGTTTCATGTGGTCCACTCTGACCGGGTCTGATGTGACGAGGCTAAATGTATCGGAGACACGGAGCTTGCTAGCTTGTAAAAAGCCAACGAGCTTCGTGCCGCCGATACATAAGAAACACCAGTGTTTAAGTTCAAAGCGTTGGAAAAAAGTAGTGGCTTTTAGTCCGGAAAATACGCTACCTTGAATCCAACAGTAGTGGTCAGGGCCTTTATTTATCTGAACTAAAGCAGGCAACAGGCCTCTATTGAGGGTGGTTTGTATTATAGACAGGACTTTGTTTCTCTTTATTATACATTTAAAACATAATAAGGTTAATTGGTCATAATTCAGTACAAGTGGCTTGAAGTTACTGCATTACACTTTTTAATACAAGCACTTCCATTAAGCATTTCAAAGTAAAATCCCTCTATATCCTTACAGTCAACATAAAACCTTCATTTTTAAACAGGGCTTTTATTGTGAAATATTTGCAGGCACACTATGCTTAATTTATTCATCCATCTTTTTTCCCATCCCTGTGTTTGGAGTTTTTTTTTTTTTTTTGTCTTGACCCCGGACGTTATTACAGACCTGACCTTTAATTGATGACCATACATATAATACAACTGACCATACAATTCTTCATTTGAGTCATAAAAATAAATTTTACTTTGTGGTCTTTCAGGATCAAATTTGCTCAATTCAGGCATTTTATTTTTTCTTCAAAGAAAACCTTCATCATGTTACAACAACAGTTGCTTGATGAAATGCATTTTATTTTTTGTAGTTTGAATTGTCACTGTCTTTCAAATGCTCTTTTGTTTGCTTCATTCATGGACATTCATCAAGTCTTTCAACTCGAGAAAACACAATTGCATCTTTAATTAGTTTGCGCCATTTGGATTGAATCTGTGTCCTTTAAAAATTCTCTGTGTGCCATCTCAACACAGCCTCAGATTCTCGGGCAGGGGAGGAAAAATGTGTGACAACAGCCTTGTAGTGACAAACTGTCCTCATCAGCATAGCGACTACAAATGGTAGCACACACCGGCAGCTTTCAACACACTCGTCCTCGCCTGTCCGTATCTAAGCCGGCACACCAGCTGTGTCTTGACACACATCATTGCAAACTGATGTCAGGATACTCCACCATCCGATTCTGCAGAACTAATTCACATTAATTTACCAGACGAGCAGCGTTTCTGTTGCAGTCGCTCCATAAATTGTCTGTTACACCTTGAATACTTCCTGTTTCTATCAGGCAAGTCAAGTGATGCTACAAGACGCTATGACTCTTCTAACAAACTCCATTTAATGATGCACATGTGGACGAATTTGGTAGTACTTTACCAAAAAAACATTTTTATTCAACTGAACATTTTGCATAATAAACCAAATGAAAATGACATGGGCAAAAAAGATATATTTTAATAATAATATTTTTTTGCACCACATTTAGCAGCAATCAGTGCCAACAAGCGACTGTAGTAGTTAGCAAACAATTAGCTTGAAACACGATTAGACTGCAGTGACTTATATTCTTTTTAGGGGTACCATCAAATCTGTTCAGGCTATTTTAGCATATCTCGATAAAAAACAAAACAAAAAAATAAAAACATCTTTTCACAATGTTATCAGTTCATTCTGTCACATACTACAGGCAGGCAGGTAAAAATGATCTTGCTTTTATTTAAATGGCTTTTAAGCAGGAATGAAGCATTGTTTCAAAGAACTGTAAGGGTACAAACAGACTTATTTTGGAGCCTTAAGGGATAATATACAGATGTGGACACTTTAATAGTCCACATACCAATGGCCAACATCACTGCAGCAGTGAACTTCCTGTTACTGTTACAGAAAAAGATCACGCTGCTTGAGCTGCAGCATCTTCATTCACATACATAAACTCCATAAACTGCAACCAGTCTAAACTAAAGTGGTTTTATTTCCTAAAAACATACTGGAAACAAACCTCGATTTGTCTCCTCATAATCCTGATGTAGTTGTGGCGCCTGAGTAACTTAAAGGAACAGGAAACCTGTGGTGATAAAGTGATGCAGAATTCCCACATCATGGACGATTTTATGAAGGCCATTTTAAATATATCAACTTCTCCAGACATATTGGGGAATTTTTCCCATTGACTGAAATGCTCTGACATCACATAGGTTTGGCACATGGTAGCTACATGTGGATTGTTGTTGTATTACTGGCTGTTGTGACCACTGCACAATCTGTAGCACACCTGTATTCACTGAGTCACTTTCTGCATCTGAATGCTTCATCCCTTCTGTACTGAAGAGCAACACTTGTGGAGGTTCAGCTTTGTGCCCATGTAATGTCATCATGATGGCAGCCAAATCGTAGCATCATGGCAATGTCTGATGTTTTTTTCTTATGGACTCACAAGCTGTGCAGGATTTGCATACATATGCATTACGCTCTGTTTTCTGTCCCTATTAAAGAAACCAGTTTCTTAGGGTTGGATGGAGTAAGTGCTTCTGTCTCTGTGGTAAGAGTAGTGGAGGCTCTGAACTGAGCCTCTGTATGAGTGATCACCTCAGAAGTATGACTGGATGGTGACATCATACCCTGTGTATTGATCATTGGGCTGTGTAACAGCCGTAACAGCCGTAACAAATATGACACACATCACGTCTGAAGATGTTGTACGGAGTGTGGAGTACAGTACGTTCCGGTTTATACAATAATATCTCACCCACTGCTCGCTGTGCTCTGCCGGCCTCGGAGGACTGATGGCAGAGTTGCATCATCTGTATCGATTAATGCTGTTTGTGAATTAGCGAGGGGCAAACCGAGCAGACGCCCTGTGAACCGAGGGATGCAGTTGTCATGGGAACGTCGTCGCGCTGCAGGGCAACACAGACACAGCTCAACTCGTCAGTCAGCAGGTTCACGCATGCGATGCCACTCAAAAGAATCGTCCAGGTTTGCTCTTCGAAGGAGAAACTTTCTGTTCTTTTTTTTTTTTCTTCCTTTCTTGTTCGCGCTCTCTTTCTGTTCTCACAGCTTCCCCATGTGTACCCAGTTGGACACTGTTGCCATGGAAACGTAGCCGTGAGACTGTACAGGATGTGGCTGGAGCTCAGAAGGAGGAGGTAGAGCCGCTGTTTGTTCATTTAGAAAAAGAAGAAGTTGGAATGGATGAAATCCTTCTCTGGCTGGATGCAGACCTTCATTCAGTCTCAGCTAAAAGACAAAAATCACACAGAGGCTTCACAAAGAATGAGTCCACGAGGGATTAGAGCTTCTCTCCTCCTGAGCTGTCTGGTCTCTACTCAAGCAGAAAAAAATGTGTCTCTATAGATTTATTGAAGCTGGGTCCTTCTTTACATTTAATTTATAACTTAAAAAGGAAACAGAAAATCCGTGCACCAACTAAAATCTTTAATGCTCAGCTTATTGCTTTAAATATTAACCATGTGGAAAAGCTGTTTCACCGACCTGTGTTCAGTGTGATTACATGTGGAGACCTGAGGCTGCAAACCAGTTTTAATGCACTTTTTTATTAACTTAGCAGCATGGGGCAAGAAAGTGGATTATCATCAGCTAACTGGTTGAACCTTGGGTCATGAAACAAGCGAGCGAGCAACACAGAGAGCATCGTACGAGCATAAGGGTTACATTACCGTATTTCCCCAAATGAAATGTCAATTATAGCACATTACCACATGGTACCATCTTGAATTTTTTAACTTTAGATGTATTGTTAATTAATCAAGTTAAAGCCTGTCTAAATACCTGCTCCCAGGTTTTCGGAGAGGTGAAGTCCTGCTACAACCTCGGCAGAGTTACGGTCCATAACTTTACATTGTTTAAATATATTTTTAACGTTGCACTAAAGCCTGTTATCTTACCTTGGATCTTCTTAGTGTTTTTATTTCCCATATTGTAGAAACCTGTTGTTCTGACCATCACTTTGCAAACTGTGCTGGGTGGTTGGTACACAGTGGTGATGCAATGATGCAGTGACGACCATCACATTTTAGTACCTGCTAGTGCCTGCTCGGCCTGTCTTTTGGACCAAGGAAAAAGGAGAGCAAGTACTAGAAATGGTGCTACCAGGTACATTTTGCTAATGGAAAACCAAACACCAGTCAAACTGATACCATGTAGTAGAAATGTGCCTTTAAACTCCTGGTCTCTAATAGTGTTATGGTTGATGTCCAGAAATAAAGTCTCAACCCCAGATACAGAAATAATACATAATATGCTTGCAAATACTTCACAATAAAAGCCAACCCTTTCAAGGGTTTCTGTCCCTTGAAAGACTAGTAGTGGGCATTTATTTTGAAATGGTGGAGGAAATCTTGACTTCCTACTAACAATGTGAAACAGTAACTTTAACCTTTAATTGAGGGATCCTGAGACTTGTCTCTGGTATTCTTGTATAGCGGAAATTTCAAAATAAGAGCTCGGGGCTTGGCAGTGGTTAATGTTTTGACTCTGATCCCATTTGAAGCATCACACTGAGTCGTTGTACTGAAATTTGACTAATTAACCTCATCATAACAAAGGAAATTCCTGCCTCTAACATGAGTCAAGCTGAAGTACAGGTCTGTTAATGAAGACCACCGGACACTATTTGAGGATTTCTGTTAGTTATCAAACATGAAATTCTTCGCATTAAGTAGTGGACTTTTATTTTGAAATGGTTGAAGAAAGAGTTCTGCTCCAATCCTGATAATTAAACCTATCAGAGCATATCAGAAATAAAGTCCTGCCTCTAATACAAGCCAGCCTCAAATAGAGGCCTGTTACCTTCTGCAGTTGATGGAAATAAAGGCCCCGCCCACTATTTGAGCGTATACAATATGTTTTTTTACATCTGTATTCTGTGTCTCATGCCTTGGGATCAATGAATCTTCTTCAGTAATTAGACGTCTTCTGTTTAATGAGAAGATAATTAGCTGTGTGTGTTTTTCTTACACGAACGTCTTTCCTTAACATCCAGTCGTCTCTGCGCCTCATCGTTTTTGTCAGAGTCAGATGCTGTGTTGGTTAAAGACTATTACAGACATATTTTTGTTTTCTTGTCTCTGCTCATGCTGTGTGTAAAACCCACTGATGAATTCTGACCATCTCCTGCTGCTTTTCTTTTCTTTCCTTCTTTTCTTGTCCTTTCTCTCCTCCATTTGCAGTTTAAATGAATAAATAAACAGCAGCATCGACACTCGGCAATTAACTATATTTTTCACCTAATATGACTTTATCAGGCAGATAATGATCTCTGTTCAGTGAGAACGTGTCTGTAGTGTCTGGAAAGCCCCCTGCAGAATTGTGAAGAGATATTTTAAAACCTGTAATTTGGGTTTTTTTTCTTGTAGTTATCATCTTTGTGAGAAACTAATTAGGAAGAAGTGGGCAACCCTGTTTTCTAACAATATCACAGATTTTCATTTTTGTCAGACAACACGAAACCTGCAGCACATTTAGATCACTTCTGGATTCTCTCACATACAAATACTTTTTCGACTTTTAAAACTTGTAAAAACTTTCTACACACCTAATAATTTCACTGTGGGATAAAACTGAACAGATTAAAACCATTAAAAAACACATTCTGATAAACTGAGGAAGGAAAACAGGTGTAAATTTCCCCAAATATGTTAAATTTGTGGCATATTTGGAAAAACTTCACTCAGCTGTGATCACAGGTGGAAATCACAGAGGGGGCATTTCTGGAAAAACAGATGAATATGATTATTATTGATGTATTGTGGCATATTGATACAGGACTGCCACCCCTCCTACTGCATGTTTGCTTGCTATCCTGAATAAAAATCATCACAACTCGCTGAATTCTTGACTGATTTTCATGCATTTTGATTTGTTACAAATCTCACATGTGTATTCATGATGCAGGATACTGGGTTTATTAAAAGAAGGTTGGTTTTCATACAAAAATAGTTTGTTGCTTGTTTGATGCCCCCTTTAAGAACTGCCTAAGAGAAGGTTTTGTGTTTATTGTGTTTCCTTTTTTTTGTGTTTCATCGAGCTAAAGCCTCGGTCTCAATCGGATCGTGCATCCCTTGCATTTTTTGATGTCCGTGGGAGTATGAAAGAAGTTGCAAGGGCTTCTTGAGGAGGGAATAAGAACGCTGTAAGTGTGCCTTGCAGGGCACAAGGGCGATGTGAGACTTGCCAACACAAATGTCTAGAAATAGGTGGACCACACGGCAAAAGTGCGACGCTTGTGTGTCATCCTTACGTTGTATTCTCTTCTAACGCTCATGTGGAGGCAGTGGTTGTACAGTGTGTGTTTTTTCTGTGGGAGGCAGGACAAGCTTCATTCATCATTTCCAAAGTCGACTTCAACGTTCGATTGACTTTGTACATTGTGAGTGCGTCCACTGTACTCCACACTTGCAGGAAACTTGCTACCGCCATGCGCCCTCCTTCCTGGCGCCTTGTGTCTTTCACCAACGGTTTTCCTCCCACAACTACCAAAAAATCATCACATGCTCGGCATCGAGGGAGCACAGGAAGTCGTAGAGATTGTCATGATCATGATCAACATCCTCTGTACGTGCTTATGGGCAGTCTACAGGCTCGAAATTTTGCAAGATGCACTTGGGTGGTCTGTGAGTGTGTTGGTGTTTTTTGCATGAAGACAGCCTGATAAAGGGAGCACGGCCAGTTCGGGCAGAGGCTTAAGGTCAACTCTTGTTCTCAGTCATCTGGTGGTCCCACTGAAAATCATTCATCATTTGACTTCAAAAAGAGGAAGACTTGGGGGCATAGTTTGATTGACAGGTCTGATATCCAATGAGCTCAGATATGAACTCAGTCTCATACATGTTGGGTAGTGTTCGTAGGTTCAAGGGTCAGAGCAGCCTCCCTTCAGGTCCAAATATGGTCACTTCTGGCTTCAAACAAGCAACAAGGCTACGTTCAAATACCAGGATGTAACCAGCAGGTGACATCACATTAGCTTTGTCCATTCCAAGCACAGTCTGTGATTGTACAGTTGAAGACATTTTAATTAAAGCTTTAGGCGACTGTAGCTTCTCATTCAGAGATGGATCTATTCAAGGGGCTGGATAAAGAGTTAATCGATCCATAGACCTGAGGAAACCTGATCAGTTTGGCTGCACAGATCAGGAAATATTAGATAACTGTGTTGTATGGAGGTACACTGTATCTTTCAAACATACAAAAGAACCCAACACTCGTCCTCTTTACTTTTCTCTGCACTATTATTTCTAAATTTTTCTTCCACGACAAACTGGAGGAACCAGGGAATTGTTCATTCTCTTCCTGGGCCGGGCTAAAAACTGTGTTTCAGAGGAAGAAGAAGAAGAAGATTTATAAAGCTCTGGTTTGAAGCGAGGATATGTTTAGGTTGGTGGTGTTGCTGGAGGATACTCCGGGGGGAGGGGGGGAGGTCTGTATGATAAATGGTGCTGCGGGGGAAAGCTGTGTGTAGTTTGAGTGAGGAAGAAGAGCTGTTTGCTGAATTGCTAAGATGTTTTGTTAATAGCTGTGTGGAGTGTGTTTCCCTTAGGGGGGCAGTTTTTGGGGTTGAATGCACTTTATGTACATGGAGGAACATGCTGAGTCTGATTGGTCACTGCAGCACTGGCCTTTATTTACAAGACTAACTGCGTCCTGTCACGAGGATGGTAAATATCTTTAAAGTACAAATTTCTCCTCGGAGGTTGAATCTCATAAAAAGAACAATATTTCACCTGCATTGTACTGTTTTTACCCAACCAGCTTTGAGAGGGTTTAATGACCCTGAAAGAATGAAAAATTAAAATCTTAAAGTTCATATTGTTCTCTATGGACAGTGAAAGCCACCGTGCATAAACTACCCTGATAAAGAGAAGCAAGTAGGAGTGTCTTTGGTTGAGTTAATATGTTATAAAAACTAACTTGCTTGTAGTTAGATGTGATATTGCATAAAAATTAACCCTCTTAATTACCATAAATCCTCTAATAGTGGGAGGACTGCTGAAGGTAAAAAGGCCTCTATATGAAGCAAGCTTGTATTTCCCCTTAGTCATCCACAATGGATCAAAACATTAAAGCTGCTGTCAATAAGAACAACTTCTTTAACCATTTCAAAATAAAAGCCCACTGCTAATGTTCCAGTGGACAGGAAGCCTGCATTTCTTTACTGGGTTCTTATTGTGAAATGTTGGCAGGTACAGTATCTTTAAAGCTGACAGTGTTGTTTTTTGTACACATCCTATTATGTTAAAAAAAACCCTCAGCATACAGCTTCTGTTTGTTGTTGTTTTTACTACTGCAGTCACCATTGTCACGTCACCAATCAGTCTAACTCAAGAAGGTAGTGGGACTTATGATATCAACACTGTTTAGAAGTGGAAAAAACTGAGGAACTGAAGAAAAACTGATTATAAATCCTCTGTTTTAGCATCAACTTTATTAAACTACAGAGACTCAATGTTCCCAAGATGTTAGAGCACAACTATGAAAATAAAACTCCTACCTGTTGACTGTTTTTCCTGATGTGGTCCACACTGTATTTGTACATACTGGGCATGGACCTGGTCATTATTAGAGACCCGGCTTTAAACAGAATACTGGATTTTACCTGAGAAAATACAGTATTCAATTTGCAGGATATCTCTAAATCCCCCAACCGCCTCCTTAGGTTACTCTAGTGTATTTATTTAGAGAGGAAGGTTTTTACTGCAGAATCCAAAGCTGATGAAAGTTTTCTGACTTGAAGCAGTTGCTGTATAAGACAAAGTCAGAAATAATATCACTGAACAAGTTTTCTTCTAAACACATGTGGAATAAGAAATAAGAAATCAATAGCTACTTAAAAGTTATTCATACTACAACTACGTGAAATCAGATGTGCAGCTGTTGTTTTGCATTCAATAAAGTATGTCAGAGTACATGAAAGGCTGTTGAAAGGCAGCTCATAGGAAGGAGGAAGGTGCAGGACTAGGATCCTATAAAGGGTTTGACCATTTTATATCATCACAAAAAAACTAGGGGTGGGACTCATTTGGAAAAAAAATCTAATTAATATAATTAATTAGAGGCTTTGCAATTAATTAATCCTGATTAATCGCATTTTAATCACATCACCATATTTACCCTAAATTGCAACATTTTTTAATTTAAATGGATTTTAGTTAATGGATCAAATAATAGACACAAACATGTATTTTGTGAACTGAAGCTCTTTTAATGTCTGGAAAAATGCATTTAATTGCATTTCAACTCAAAACTGTAGAAGAATCAATAGAAAATATTTAACAGATGTAAAGTTAAAGTGCCAATTTAAGTACTTTAAATACTTTATTCAGAACAGTATTGACTTCAAATGGTGGAGAAAAACAACAAACTGTTAAAAATGAAGTGCAATTTCTTCTTCTGGTAAAACAACCATAAATATAAATGGTCATTTGATGGGCTTAAATTGCACTTTTACCCAATTTCTCAATTTTGGTCGCCGTTAGCAACAGTGTAATTGTATACCAGGAAAGCGTGCAATCATTGTTGGAAATGCTAATGCAACAATTAACGGTATTACATGTGTTTTTTTATTGCATTAATGTTTTTGTAATTATTTGTTTTTCTTTTTTTTTATTAGACATCTATTTAACCAGGTAAAATGTTTCAAACATGACCTGGGCAGGAGGCACAAGCAGGATTTAAAAAAACAACAATGTGCAAAGAAACGTATGCAATCTGTAGAGAAAAGGGAAATAATTCAGACACAAAGACAAGGAAAACACTAGGAACAAACCATAACATAAACCCAAACAAGTGACGCTAAGTGGGGAAAAAGGAAAAGCAGGGTATATGGAGGGTGAGCAGTAGCACATATGTGAGTGAAGGGAGATCAGCAGGAGCAGGTATCAGCTTTGGTCAGACGGAGTCTCTGTCCAGACTCAAAGTCCTTACAAAGACCATTAGAGGCCTGGGGCAGACTGACGGAGGGGTGGCTGCCAATTTGAGCCCCTCCGACCACCTCCAAACCATTCATTCAACATTCATACTGGGCAAGGTGGGTAGAGGACACACCGACAATCACTTGGAGGAGCGGGAGTGGAACTACCGACCCTTTGGTTGGTAGACAGCTGCTCTACCACTGAGCCACTACCATCCCTGGCTCCCTATAATTATTAAAAAGTGTATTTTTTTAAAACTCTAAAATCAGTTCTTGCCACTGAAATGACTCTCTGGTCTACAGTAGTGAACTCAGACTCACACTTGCTTCATGCTGGAGCACCTTTCATTGCCATTACTCCTGCAGACTACTTCTGGCCAAATGACAAAATTTGAATGCGAGTCTAAAGGGTCTTTGTTTGGCTTTGCTTCATGAGTAAAAAAAGGATTTGAATGCATGTACCGCTGCTTTCTCTGGTCCCGGACACCTGTAGTGCACTTCATGTTTTCCAGACAGAGGAAAATGAACAGCGAGTGAATGAATTATAGCGTGTTACAATACCAAAAAAAACCCCCCAAAAAACAGGACAAATGAAATTGGACTGCTGTTTCATCTGAGACCAATTCAGCAAAGGTAAAAAGAGAAGAAAAAAAAAAAAGCAAGAGCACTTCCTGAGAAACTGCAAACATATAAAACAACAAAACCTTCAGAAGTGTCAAACGTCTGCAAAGTTTTTTTTTTGATAGTTGCTATGCAGCATTAATGGCAAAGAAAGGCGGCGGCGCTCTTTAGCTGATTAGTGCATTAATTGTTTGATAGGTGTGTTTGTCTGCAGCTAATCCCCTGTGTTTACAACAAAAGCATGGATCCTAATTAGAGGCGGCTAATCACGCCATAACACACACGCGTGTTCAATCAATCAAAGACTACAGGAGAGATGAAGGAAAGGTGGCGCTGACAGACAGACGGAAAGAAAATGTAGAAGTTAGCACATTAGAGAGGCCTGTGTTCGCCCTCTGAAGTCCTCCTCTGTTGCTTTACTTGCTGTTAGCGGCTGCGATACTAATTTTTTTTAAGTGTTTATTTTGTTAGAAGAACAGATTCAAGCAATGCAGCCTCCCTCCTTTGTGAAGTCACACACACAGGAAGATATTTACCCTGAAGTTTTCTTTTGAAGTTTTTTTTTTCTTCAGGGGAACAGTGAAAAGAAAAAGTTTTAGACATAAGTTAAACACCATGAAGGGAAATATATTGAATAAAGCCGGGATTCAATTAAAAGCCGGGTCCAATGAAAAGCAAAATAACACCACTACCCGTCTTTCTCACATGAAGAAGACAAGTCCCCAAAACAGGGTACCCCAGTGTTTAAGCCCCACCCACATGACAGGAACAAGAAACACGATTGGACTCTGGAACCAAAACGCTCCATCTTGATCATCGGGGACTCCAACATAACACGGTTCCCACCAATCCAGGACGACCTCGTACAGGTTGACAGTTTTCCCAGAGCCAACCTCAACCACGCCAGCTTTCTCCTCAAGCACCGAAGCCCGACCTCTGACCCGGGTTCAAAGGTACTCCTGTCGTTTGGATTCAATAGAAACCAATACAACCCATCCATCTTGAAAAAAGACTTATACAACCTGATCGATGTGGCTAACAACACCTTCCCCCGAGTGGAAATTTTCATCCCCAGAGTGAACTTCTCAGCGTGACTCCTGATATAACCAACATGAGAACCCTCAACCAGCTAATCAGTGAGACAGAGCACAAAGTCCCACATTAATTGAGAGATGCCTTCCCTTCCCTCCGTCTCTTTTGGATCACATGACCCACCAAAGATGGACCTCGTCCCAAAGAAGAAGAGACCTTCACCAGGCCCACATAACAACCCACTGTTCCTGATGAAGGATGTTTGAAAAAAATTGGACATTTGTTCAACATTTGAATTTGTTGGAGTCCTACTTCTAATAGATGCATGTAATAAAAATAAAAAAAAAATATTGAAACCCAGTTCTGTTGTATGTTTCTACATACAGCCTGTGGATAAAACTGACAGGGAATAAATTAAACAGAAGTATGCTTGCAAATATTTCACAATAAAACCCTTAACTTCTTACGGATGGCATTAAACAAGTGATGAAACCTATTGATGAAACAACTGAGTGATGATGCTGAAGATAATGATTTTGTTGAATGAACATTAAAATATATACATATATAAATGAAGCTTAAATGACGTGACAGTTGTTTGTGTAAACTCTGCTCTGGATGAATTTGAATGAAGGACATCAGACTGAGAGTGTTGTTCCTCTGTGAGTCCAGACAGGCTGCTGTACGACTGAAGGTGTCCATCTTGTCCTCCCAGCAGAGGACGTCTGAAGCTGTTGGAGTGACCGCTTGGTTCTCGGCCTCCTCCCTGATCAAGGTCCTGACTCTATGAGGAGGACACTGTGCTCCTGGGGACACTCAGAGCTTTAGAAATAGTTTTGTGCCCTCGCTGTGATCTGTGCTCCTCCACGGACGTCTGCAGAAAGTTTTTAAGACTTTTGTCCTAAACTCAGTCTCTCTGGACAGTGAGTCCACCTGTGGTGAATGCAGTTGATTGAACAAAGGACGGAGCTGAAGGAAAATGAAATCAAACAGGATGCACCTGACCACAGTTTGATGTGACGCAGCAAATGATGTTCAGTCTTTTTCATTAGGGGCAGATTTATGAGAAACTGAATAATTTAAAATTAAATCTACAACAGATTAATAAGTGCATAAAATGAAGAGGTGTGGATAGTTTGTTATAAACAGTACAGTAATTACAGTCATTTTCTGTAACTAAAATACCGTTTGTAGCATTAATTTTACTTGAAATTCTGAGTAATTTTTGGCTTTTGTTTGAAGGGAGTATATTACAAAAACAATGAAACTAAAAAAAAACATTTTTATTAAGAGAAAATTCTGATTATACAAAATGTCTATCAACTAACAAACAAATCCACAGAATTACAGAACTAGTGCTTCATTTTAGATGTTACTAATTGTAGCTTATTCATTTTATATAGGCATATGTATTTATATTTATATTTATTGTTTTAATATTGATTAACAGTTTAATCTATCAAATTTGAACTATATCTTGTATATTCATTTGTATACATATAGTTTTTCATTCAAAATGTAATCTTGTGATTATTCAGTTACAATTTTTAAATTACTTTTGTGATAACCACAGAGGGGATGATTATCTCCCTGGTTCCTCCTCTGCTGTCTCCTCCTCTTTTCTCCAGGTAGCCAGTCCTGTGCTGCAGGTGTTCATCAGGGGGCGGAGCTACTGGTTGAAATCGACACCTGACAGCTTCTCTGACTCCCTCTCTCTGGTCCAGCTCCTGCCTGCTGTGCTGCTACACACTTCCTTTGTGCTCTTTTGTTGCACACTTAGATCAGCAACATCACGTTCACATGCACATTCACCCACACAACTGATCTTTGTGATAACACATATATGCTGCACACTTTTGCACATTTGAGAAATTTGATGTTATTGCACTTGTTTAATAAATATATTGTTTGCTGGCCTTCCTGCTGCCTTGTTTTGTTTTTGTCCAGATCTCTGAGTCAGTCTTGACACTTTACAGTAGACAATGATTTTTAGGTTATTTGTAATCTAAATAATATTTTGATGCATTATAAAATACAGGAAAAATTTGCAATTTTACTTTTTTTTGGTTTATTTTACAGATTGTTTTCAGTGTGCAAAACTCCATTGTAACACCAAACAATTAAGCTTTTTTTTGAACAAGTAAACTTTATATTAATGGTAGGGCACCATTGACAACTCATCCTTCATTATTAGCATCTTCTGCTACATTCAGCATTAAAATAATACAATATAACATTTATTTATAAATCTTCTTCCTTCATACAGTCCAGTTTTTATTTCTGTTGTAAAGTTTTTTTCCATTTGAACATGAAGGTCCTGGGGGGTGGACTTCCTGATCTGACTTCCTGACCCTCGCAGTGCACCTGCATGAAGTCCGATCCTTCAGGATACAGGAACCATGTAAGGACTCAGGTTTCTCTCCTGCAAACATTGTGCTGAACATTTCCTTAAAGACACTGACGACTGCAGAAGACGGAGGGAAATCCACCACACACCCCACACACAACCTGGCTGTTCAGTCACCTACAGCCGTGACTCAGGTCTTTACACCTGCTCCATTTCACCCACATCCAACATCACAAACCAGCTGTTCACTTGCTGCCTGAAGACGTCATCCACATTATTCTCGTCGTGCTCGAGTTGTCACGAGGTGTGAACTGAAAGCTTTGACAAGATTTTGAAAGTAGCAAATCTGACAACACAGAACACAGAAAGCTCTATACACTGCAAGATATACAAAAATTTAGACGGGGCTGTTGAAAAATAACAACAACTTGTCAATAATTATGAAGTAACAATAAACTGAAAGCCTCCCAACAATGTCAGGTTAAAGAGCAGTTATATAAACTCTTGTTATGGCTGTAGTGTAAACACTGCGGTTACTTTTTCTCACTCGTTCCACCTCAACTCCTCCTCCTGTTTTCTTTCCTTTTCCCCAAAGTGGTGTTTCAATAACTGCGGTGAGCTGTCTCCAATCAAATGTGTTTATGCAGCCTGTTATTTCACTCGAGACTAATTTGCACATCATCTGATCAAGCGATTTGGAAGTTTCCAGACAAATTAAAACTATAATCAGTGTCCGACTGATGGTCCGTGCTCACGCTCTGCAGCTTCGCACGGCGTTTTCCTGCAGCCCAACCTTCACTGCAGATGCTCCAAACAGATTGAAAGCGGTGTGGAGCAGCAGGTTGATCAGATATTTGCAGAGCAGGGATGAGAGGAGTAAAACACGAGGACGACAAACAAAGGCGAGCGCTAAATCAAACTAAACCCAAAAAGTAGTGAGGCGCCATGAACCCAGAAGCTTTTAATCCCGCCTGTAGCCTCAGCAGCTTGTAGAGGAGACGCAACAGAAGAATCAGCATCTTTCTGTGGTTTTTTTTTCCTCTTTCTTTTCTCCCCTTTCCCTCCAACACAAAGCTGTATGTGTACTCAACTCTTACTGCCGTCATGTAAGCTCCTATTCAGCGGGGTGTTTGGCAACTCAACACTGTGGCTGTCAATCAAGACACCCACCCACCACTCCACACTGCACTGCACTGCACTGCCTGCCTGGGGGGAGATTGCCCTCTGTTGCCTGCTGTCAGGACTGCATGAGGAGCCGTGGATGGATGGATGGATGGATGGATGGATGAAGGGCTGGATGTATGGAGGGTTGGAGGTGTTCCTCCTCTGGGACTGAGGTGAAGCTCTCAGCTGAAACATGGCAGCACAGAGAATCAAACCTGGACGACTCTTTGACAAACTAACATCCTGACAGGTTCAGGCTGTTCTATACATGTGGAAAAAATACTAGAGATGCTCTCTGTGCACTACTGAGCACTGTATGTGCTACCAGTGAGCCTTTTATTTCTGAGCTTAGAAAAATCACTGCCCAGTGAATCCAGCTTTAATCGAAATAATAATTCAGTATTTTAATTTTTACAAAGCTAATTGTAAAAATAAAAAAGTCCTCACTGTTAAAAAAAACACTTTGCAGGAATACATTAGGATATATTTTTAATTAAATGGTGCTTAAAAATTGCAGATAATTATATATTTACTATAATTCAACAGATTAATACTGCACTGTGTTGTACATCCAGTTTTTAATCTTAGGTGTTATTGTCACTTTTTACAAGGGAACTTGTTATTGTTTGATTTAAGTAGTGTTCAATTTTGGTTGAAGTGGTGCACAACATATAAACAAAGCTTTGTGATAACTTATTTTTTTTAAGTTAGACGAGCTTAAAAAGTTTGTTAGTTCTATACAGTTGTTTTGAGTGCAGATTAGGTTAATCTAATTACTACACACTCACAAGTTGTTCTTATCAAACCTAGTTTTACTTCACTTGTTTTTTGTAGGTAACACTTTTTTTAAGTAAAGACAACTTATCAAATTATAAAGTGCACAAGGTTTTAAAAAATCTGTGTTTTAAATCATATATTCTGTTTTTTTTATGAGTATCTTCATCTCTAAAACGTAAACCAAAATGTTCCTAAAACCACAATAATAGACAAAATAATATTGTTATTAAACACAATTTTATTAACATCTTATTACAATTTCCTATATATGTATGGTTTATTTAATAGATGATGCTGTTAAATAGAAGTTTAATGTTGTAACATTTGTGAAATTTGATAAAATTTTTGACTGTTAACAACATAATGACGCATTGGTTCTGAAATTTTACACAGATTTGTTTGTCAATTGGCAGATATCTTGTATAGCTATGTAAGTCATCACAATCAAAACAGTGATTAATAAAAAAAAAAACAACTCCAAAAGATTAGAGGTTTTCTATCAATTTAAATAATAATGGTAATTTTCTGTTTTTTCATGATTTGTTTTGGTGCTACAGCTGTTTGAAAATAATGTTTGATTTTAAATTTGTTTTTTTTTGCCAACACAGAAGTGCTGAAATGTGCAGTATCATTGTGTTTTGGAGCCAGCATCTGGTGGTCAGCAGACTGTGTACAGAAATGGATGATGCAACCGGGCTCAAGCGAATGTGGAAAAGCATAAATGTGTAATACTCCCGACGGCCACTAGATGCTGGCTCCAATTGACTTTTCAATCATGAAATACTCAGTCAGTACATTTCTTCTACAAGCCTTTGTGATGTCATTAGTTGGCAGCTCGGTGACACTAATGTTGTGCCATTGAAACAGTTTCAGCTTTCCCCATGAAGTTCAAAGTTTCTGGTCCATCTGAAAATCTATTTAAATTTTGTAGATATGAGGCTTTAAAGAGAGGAATGTTTGGGGGTGTAGTTTGTTTGATTGACAGGTCCAATCCCATAAATTGTTTGGATCCATGAGATCTGCTGCCCCCCCCTTCAGCTGCACCCTCCCATCTAAATATGGACAGCTGAATGCCAAACTCTGGCTTCATCCATTATTCATAGACAGTCAATGTGGCCAAAAGCAAAAACAAAACAAAACACAGCCTATGGGATTCAGAAACACCCTCTTGAATTTAACTGCAATAACCCTCACCCTTCACTTCTTCTACCCTGGGCTTTTACCAAAACACAAATACCACAGTTACCAAGTGTCCAACCTGGAAACCGGTGATCCCGGCCTCTGGGTCCTGCCTGATGTTACCCAGGTCACAGAGGTCAGAGCAACCTAAACTGGGATGTACTCCTGCAAACACACTTTTAACACCATAGGTTCAATTTCTGTAACAGCATCCTCACCACAGTAACCTAGTCCCCAGTACATTTCAGTCTGTTTCAGAGCTGTGCAGCTTCTCTCCACTGGTTCCCACTCAAATATCTCCACAATAAGGTCCTTCAATAACTCAGCAGCTTCTACCTATAAGCTGAGCTCCACCTTCATCTTTCAAGACTCCTCGCTCAAGGTATCTTTTCATATATTTTACCTTCATATGTAATTTAATTAACAAGTGCTAAAAGGAAAGTGTACAAACATTGTCATGAAGAAAACATGAGAAAATCGTGACTGAATAACGAAATAATTAAAAATAAAAGTGAGCTGTAGGATCCAAAAATGATCAATATTTATACAAAAATGTGTTTTATAATGTCTGTATTGTATTTCAATGACTATTTTTCGATGCCAATACTTGGTATTATTTTGTAATACCAATGTTTCAATGCCAGTGTGTCCTATTTTTCTGGTCATGGTTTTTATGTATTTATTTTTCAATGCCAACTTTTATTTTCAGGATCTAAATTGACTGCCACTGTTCTGGCTCCATATAGGTTCCATGGGGGAATATTTGTCTAAGTGGTAATGGGACAATGGGCAGCATTTACATAACGCTTCTACCTTAACCCTTTCCACCGAGGAGGTCCCTGAACTGGGACCATGTGGGAACTGTTACTAACAAGCTGCCATTTTAAGAAAGCTGCTGAATGTGGAACAGCTGCTATGAAATCATTTATCTTGTAGAGTGTATTTGATTAAACAAAAAAATTACATAATATTGACCTTCAACGACCCCCTGCCTTAGACTACTGTGGGTTTTTTTTAACTCTTTTGAAACCCGATCTTATTTAACACTGGATTTTATAAAAAGGAATATATTTAAAATCATTTTTCATCCACTTGACCTGTGAGTGTTTCATTGTTTCATCACTTTAAACGATTTCATGATTTCATGTTTTGTTTTTTTGTTTTTTTTTTTTCAACCATTTTTGGGGGTTTTTTTGGGTTACGATTTACTCCAAGTCATTAAATCCAACTCACTAATTAAGGTTTTGGTTAGCTAACAGTTTTTATTGCTAATCTATAACTAAATAACTTTAGCTACTACACCATTTAAAAGCTACTCATTGTTTAGCTAACATTTTCAGCTGTTGATCTACACTTTTAGCTAAGGATTACCATCTGTTGAAGCCAATAATGTAATAACAGCCGATAACGTAATAAATTTGCCCTTATTGAAATATAATAGACCAATAACATACTAACTGGCCAATAACGTAATAAAAGTCCTGAACTGATCACGTAATAACTTTTGACTAATCACGTAATGATTTAATACGCAATTATCATAACGTAATTATCGTAATTTATTATCGTAAATTATTACGTATATTATTACATATATTTATTATGTATAATTTATTACGTTATTTATTACGACTTATGTTATTGGCCAGTTATTACGTTATTGGCCTATTTATTACGTTATCGGCTGTTTTCAACAAAGTCCTTAACCGATAACGTAATAACTTTTGGCTAATAGCGTAATAATTTATTACGTTATTTGCTCAGTTATTACATTTGCAAAGTTTTTTTCTTTTACCAGGCCAATAACATAATAAGAAGCCAATAACGTAATAAATCATGATGTTAAGCCAAAAGTTATTACGTTATCGGTTTAGGGCTTTTACTACATTATTGGCTGTTATTGCGTTATTGGCTTCAACACTATCCATTACTTTACAGTGTATGCTAAGAATTTCCAGTTGTTTGATCAGGCTTTTCGTCAGTTAGCCATACGCTTAGCCCCTCATTTCCAACTATTTATTCCTCACTTTTCAGACACAAAAGTTTTCAACCTTGTTCACACTTTTGCTTGTTTATCCATACTTTAAGAGAACAGTTTCAATTGTAAATCACTTTTAGCAAACAATCTCTAAGTGTTATAGTGGCATATTTAAAGCTAACACCTCCAACTGTTAGCCCTACTTCAGGTTATTCAGACATTTCAGCTGTCAGCTATTGTAACAATTTCTCTATTATATTTAGCAAAGAAATTCACTTGTGTATTTCACTGTTAATTACAAATGTTAATGGATCATTTTAGCTAGTATTTTCCAGCTTGTTTATCCAAGCTTTTTGCTAACAAATTCATTTTGCTAATTCATAGTTTTAGCTAACAATTCCAAATTCTAGCTAGAAATATGCATAGTTATGATAACTGAAATTTATACTATGTTTAGCTAATAGTTTTGTTTATCCATGATTTTAGCTAACAATTTCAACTACTATTCACACTTTGAGCTAATGTGATTTCCGCTTCAGATGTTTGTTCAGGTATTCGTGTACCCACATGATAGCAATTTCTAGTAGTGTATTCTAAGTTTTGGCTAATATTTTACCTTCTTCGCTGTTGCAACTGTTTATGTTTAGGTCAAACTTTCATTTGCTCATTTACACTTTTTGTGTAAACAATGTCGACTGTTGGCCACACTTAGCTAGGCCTATTTTTTTGTCACCTTTATATATTTATTTACTGCTCATCTGTTCATTTTAATTAATTGTTTCTTTCTGCTTTTCTGATCAAAGCAGCTCAGCTCCATTTTATTCTTTAATTTAAATGTAACTTGTTGTTTCAGAGGACTCAGCGTAAAGAAAAACCATTGGTTGGGAACCAGTGACCTCGAGGTTGACGCACAGACGACTGTTTCTGCTTCACATCTGTCACCTTTCATCTCACTCTCCTCATTTCCATCATCTCTCTGCTATTAGCTATTGAATACACATTAAATTGCCCACAGTAATCATTCTAACAACAGTCACAATGATAATAATCATAATAAAAATATCGGGCTTTATTAGCAGCCACTTAAGAAGGCTTATGTTTGCTTGCACAGCTGTACATGAATTAGCGAGCGGCTGGTTGTTGGATGCGAGCGCAGCAGCTGTGATGTGTATTTCTTTATATTTCTGTGTCAGACTCCTCTGGGAGAAGGATCTAACATCCTGTACTGTATGTGTTCGTCTCAGCACAGCCACAGCGCTCCCGACAGCTTTTTTTAACATCTCAACATTAAAAACAAACAGAGTGACAACAACTTCTTCATGTCGCCTTTCGCTCCCCCCACTCATTTTTCTTTTTTTTTTACCCCCCCCTCTCTCTCTCTACTCCTTCTCCCTGTTTCATTGATGTCGGCTTTTCAAGAGCACAGGAGTAGCACTCAAAAGAGCATCGTCGCTGTTTTCTCTCCCCTCCTTTCCCTCTGCATCAACACAAAGAACGCTTTCAATTTTTAATGCACCGAGCTCAGAGAGAAGACGCCCCAAACAAGAGGGAGAGGAGTAGTAATGATGAACAGCTTTAAACAGATGAGAGGTTGTACTTTGCTCAAAATATCCCCCCAGCTTTCAGCTTAAAGAGAAAAAAGCAGGAAGCAGTGAGCTGTAGGGACAGTCGGGGAAGTGCATCAAGCGTTTTTTTTGTTTTTTTTTTTCCCTTAATATTTGCTCTTTCTTGCTTATTATGAAGCCTTTTGTGTTGTTTTTCTTCACCCTGTCTTTCTGTGGCATGATTCAGCCTCTGGAATAATATGTAATTGGTTTCATGATGTTATATTGGTGGCATTGGATAATAACTGGATGTGTTTACTTATTCGGTTGATGTTGGTGTAATTATGATGTATGTGATAAATATTCAGGCTCCTCTCTGCCCATATATGGAGAGTGGAGGCTCCAGATGAATACTGTCCGAAGATAAATTGGTTTCCACAACAGAGCTTTAAATTTCAGATGAAATCCCTGATACATTTGACAATAAATTAATATCTTTTATACCCATTTTATTCACACACACTCCCTTCTAAAAGTATATTGTTTAGTTGCAATATATAAAATAGCTCAAACTGTATCTAAAATTCCCACACAGATGTATATAATGGGCGTAACCCTTTAGTTTGTGGGATAATGTTAATGTTTAAGCCTAGAGTTCAGCTTTTTTTTTTTTCTTTTTGGAGCTGAAGAAAATGAGGGGATGGGAAAGTCAAAGTGAACCCATCCTTATTTAGACATAGCTTTAGGTCTTTACACAGAATTGTTTAAATGTGTAAATTCAGCGCTGTACAGTTGATGAACAGGGGAATTATATGCAGAGACTGAAACACTAAGTTTTGGTACCAGGCTGTAAACACATTTAATTACAGTGATGATAAACCTGCAATTGTTTTTGCTGCATTTGTCTCTGAATCTCTTCACTACCAGTAGTAGTCGGATTTCCTACTTAGTGAAAATATGAATGGAAATTGATGTACCGTATTTTCCGGACTATAAGCCACTACGTTTTTCTGATGCTTTGAACCCTGCGGCTTAAACACCGGTGTGGCTCATGTATCGGTGGCATGAAGCTCGTTAGCTTTTTACAAGCTAGCAATCTCCGTGCCGCTGATACATTTAGCCTCGTCACATCAGACCCGGTCAGAGTGGACCACATGAAACTGTTCAAATAAATTCAATAGGTGCGCTCAATAGTCCGGAAAATACGGTAATTTCCCAAACACAGCTTCTCTACTTGGAAAAAGTTTAGTTTTGCGAAAGTTCATGAAATACATTATTTTTGCTTAACAAAACCTACTATTGACGATTCGTTAACACTCTCATCAACGTTTCCTCATGTGCATTTTGTTTCTGACGTTTTCTTCCGTGAAGTGAGTTTCTGACTCATCACTTTCAAGGTACACTCAATGCAGCAGTTAATCCCTCAGGCCCAATCCTACCTTTGTTGTTTTCCTCTCTACCAGGAGTAAATAATAGGCCAATCAGAGCAACATTGACCTCTGTGGATCAGAGACAGTTATTGTCATATCTATTTACAAGATCGTTTTATCACCAACCCAGAATAAGATCCAAACAACTCAAGTGAAAATGAGCATTTTTAAATCTGAAAAACAACGAGTCAATAAACAACGATGCTACTGAAGCAGCTCTAAGAATTCCCAACTACAACTCCACCATATTTTATTCAGCAGAAGGAGCACAGTGATGCTGTATCCATCCTAATCACAGTGGTACCAGACGGCCTCTCCGCTGAGTGTCCCGCGCTCGGCAACCTTCTGAAATATGGTGACGAGCTGCATTTTAATAACAGATATGGCCGGAGACCACCAGGGTGGAAAAGGGTTAAGGCTTCCAGGAAACACATCTATCTGCTCGGTAGCTCCTCCGTGACGGTGAATACATCTGGCTTTGTTTTTGTCACAGTTAAATTACCAATTTGTAGTCAGAGAAATGAGACGACCTCAGTTGAATAGAACAACTGTCAATCCATCCAACATTTTACTAAAAGCTATAAAGTCACCAAAGTTAGTCTGAGTCATTCTCATGGGAGAATATAAATGCATAAATTCTGAAATATACTAAACCAACACACTCATTTTCATTGAGGTATGGCCACATATGAGGCTTCAAGTGTCTGGCGTGATGTGTTTAGTGGCTCGAGCTGCAAACAGAAGCTGTTGGATAAGTTTTCTCGCAGACAGATGATCAAAAAACAACAGAATCAATCCAAGCCATGTGGGAATATGGGGGCAGTTTACCACATAGCTACATGACCAACAGTCAGACAAATGACCCAGGTGTACAGAAAGGTTAAAGGAGATGTATTATACTGGTTTTCAGGAAGTTTAAATAAGTCTTATACTCCTCTAGAACATGTCTGTGAAGTTTCTTGGTGAAACTCCACTTTAAACATGTATTTCAGTCTGCCTCAAAAACACTCAGCTCGTACAGAGTAAACCTGTCACCGGACTGTTATCAGGTGCCTGTACCTTTAAGGTGCTGCCCTCCGTTGCTCTGAAGTGATGTAAAGACACCATCCCTGTAACCAGGAAACCACCGCAACATGAATAAATGAAAATGAGATGAATCCACTCCACTGTGAGGCTGGCAGCCTGTGTCATGAAATGTGTGGTTTTCACAACTCAAACTGAGTTTTGGCTGCACTCATGTCGCAGGTAAACTCCTCTTGTAACAGAGAAATCCAAGAAGGTGGATCCTACACTACTGACGCTGTGGGAGACCACGTGGGATACTGTGGAGGGATTGGCTAATGCAGCATCTGTCAGAGCCTGCCGGATGTCGTCTGCTCCGTGGTCTACGTCAGTGGTCCCCAACCACCGGGCCGGGGCTCGGTACTGGTCTGTGAGACATTTGTTACCGGGCCGTGCAGAAAGTATCAATGATTTATATAAATTCCATTGTATTGATTGTTAGAGTCTGAAAAACGACCGGATTCTCTCCAACTTAACTTTAGTCTGTGTCTCTTGACACATCAATATGCTTGTCTCGGTCACGTGACCAGACACGTTAGCTGAACAAACAAGTCCGCAAACTAGCAAAAATGAGTAAAAGAAACCAAACGTCTTTTAAGAGCTTCTTCGCAAAAGGGGAAACATTTGGTTGTTTTTTTTTATTCCGGTCGTGTTATTTTATTTCTGCTGTATTTATCTGCCACATCTTGAAGGCTGGTTCGTAAAAATAATGCCGACATCAAACTGGTCCGTGGTGCAAAAAAGGTTGGAGACCACTGGTCTATGTCACAATATATCCAAAATCCAAAACGGCTCCTTCTACCACAGGTATTTCTCTTCAAGCAGCTCAGCAACAATGAGATGGTTTTAAAATCTCACTGTCAGTGGACTTGGAGTTAAACCACATACCAACAAATACATGTAAAAGACTTTAAAAAGTGGATTTTACATAATGTGTCTCCTTTAAGAAACAGCAACATTTTGATGACCATACATCACTAATCATTGTGATAAATTGAGTTTCTAGAAACAGCTGTTGATTCAGTATACGTGAGTCACTACTGACTGATTGATTAGGGCAAAGCAATTTCCCTGTTTCCTCCTCCTCACACGGTAAAATATCAACAGCACGGTGAAATCTGCAGTTTCATTTCTGCAGCTTTTATTTTTTATTTATTTTTTGTGTAGTTCAATAAAAATAAGGATGTAAATTCCTCATCATAAAATGTTCTCAATATCAGCACAGTAAGTGTTTCCATGCATCCTGGAAAACCTGGAAAGTTCGTTTTTGAATGTTGACGTCTATTAATGAAACAGAAAGAGATAATTATGATAAACTTATTATTACAACAATGTATAATGAATGCTTGTCTTTGGATGTCTGCTGCATTAAGGAGTGCAGCCACTTGTTCAATGTTCTGGTCTTTGTGTAACTGGAGTCTTAGCTTTGACCTTATTCTCTGTTGTTCTCTGGGTGAACCTCAGACAACACATGGTCAAATAAAAATAGTTAATTGTGCCCACAAAATCCTAATTTGTGACCAAAAAATAATAAATTGTTGCCACGAAGTAATCAAATCAAGCACGTCTGGCAAACTTGGGAACCGACAGGGTCTAGTATACCTCTTTTGCTTCACTGTAAAACATCAGCACGTCACTGTATATGTTGCAGTTTTAGCTTTTTTTCGACCAACCACTGCCACTGCGTCCCTGCTCTCTCTTATGGCCCCTGTCATCTTTATTGAGGTTTTACAGTTTATTAAAATCCTCCTCAAACCGGTTTGGTCTGAGAGGCTCCCTCTGACTTTCCCTGGACTTCAGTAGACCACAGAGCCAGGAGTCACTGGGTCTCCTCCTCAGACCATTGCTGCTTTAATTTAGCGTCCATATTTAGTTGATTTCACTACTCCACTACACTACTGAGCTGTCGTTTTAAAGATAGTGGTTCTGTGTTTACACCATTGCTCGTTGGTCATGATAACCCCGCCCCAGCCCCTGACATAGGTGGGGCTTAGTCGGTGCGTAGCTTTGGGCCAGAAAAGAGTTGGTGCTCGCACGGTAGAATCTGATACCCCTTTTTCACCAAACAAGAACAGGTGCTAGTTCCATGCTGGTGCTAGAGCTGGTGGTTAGTTGGTTCAGGTCCTGTTTTTCCTATGAACCGGTTTGCTTTTTCACTGGCAAGGAGCCAAGTTGGGGCCACGTCACCGTAAAAGGTCAGTACGTTGCTGCATGGGTAGCCGGTTCCCAACAACCAGCCGCTAGCAAGCTAGTGGCTGTTAACAAACTACTGTTACCCTGTTACTATCAGTCCATGAAAACGTGTGGTATTTATTCAGTTTTGGGAAATCACAATGTCCTTCCTAGTAGCATATGATTTGCAAAGCGCACCCTCGCTGTAATGTTTAAATGGAGGAGCTGATCATGTGCATACAAATGCTGTTCCTGGTTTTACAAGTCAACACTGAGATCCAGAGCCAAAACCGTGTTTTCATTACTCTACTCTTTTACTATCGCTAGTTGTGTTTCCACCGTTGCTCCACCAGCTCCTGGTGTAGTCGCTGCTTAGTCGGTGCTGAGCTCTGGCCCAGCAAGGAAGTGAGGCCAGAGTTAGCACCACTTTTAGCGCCTGGGGCCAGTTTTCACGGTAGTGGAAACACAACAAACTGGGGCCAAGTCAGGAAGTGATCCCAAACTAGCACCTAGGATCCTGACGTCTTCTTTTCTGATAGAAATACTGTGTTGTTTACACTTTGTATGCATGCACCGGTAACTGTGATCCTTTCCAGGGCCTCCAGTGGGTCAACAATGAAATGTATCCTGATGTCCAAGTTGTACCTCTGCTGGTACAGCAACCTGGCTCTCAATATACTGTTTGAATGTCTCTAAGTAATAATAGTTCCTTGCAATGCCGGGCAGTTCAGAATGTCTTGGTAGCTCATTCCCAGCCTAAAATAAAATACAATCATACTATCCCTGTGCGTTGTGTAACTTTAGCCCCTCTACTGCCTGTACCTTAGACCTTGCTTACCTGGGAATAGTATTATACCTTCTTTCTGGCCACAAATTTGTATTTTGTACGTACACTATACTTATCGAGATGTTTGTCACAGCTGGAATTAACATGTTGCAAGCCACCCTGAGGAAGCTCAGGTATCATTTTATTTGTCAACTGAATACCTCAGGGAATAAAGTGACTCTGTCACTGGTGGACACTGGCTGTAGCGTCATTCGCTGTCAGTCTGGGATGTAGAAGCACTGGTATAGCTGTCTTTTAAAGTGACTTCTTTATTGTTTCTTTGTATTTCTTTTGTTTTTATTGTTTTTCTCATTATGTTTTGTGTCTAGATTAAACTTTGTGTCCGGAATAAAGTTGAATTGAATTGACTTATTTTGTAGCCACAAATTAGAATTTCGTGGTCACAATTTAGTGCTTCTTGCTTAAGTTATAGCTATATTATGGCAACATTTTTATTTATTTTTTTTACCATGTCATGTCTGGGGCATTGTGGTGTTGGACTCTGTTGTGTCTTTTCACAGATTTGGTTAGTCATTGGTGCAGTTGAGGTTCAGAGAGTTAACATGGTGGTGTAAGCATCTACTTTTTGCTGATGATGTGAGTCTGTTCTGGAATAGTTTACAACTTAAAAAAAACACAAACAAAAAACAGTCCATCAAAGTTATTCAAGTAATGTTAAGTTATGGCAACGGGACTTGTTCCAAAATGCAAAGAGTAATCCAAACAAATGACTACACTGATTGCATGACTTTAGGGGATGATGGGAATCATCGGTTCTCACCTGATCTAACAGCTGATTGGTTTAAACGTTACATTTTATATACATTTTTCATTTTTTTGTGTTGACTTCATGTGTCTGATCTGAAGTTTGTTCTGTGAACAGGATACAAGCTGTGTGGTTTGTGGCGACTGGTATCAGAAAAGCTGAATATTCACAGTACAGATCATACTCTGTGTACGATATATTATAGTTCTACATTTGGACTGATTTCACCAATAAATTTATTGAACAACACAAAAATGTTTGTGAAGTGGGACAGTCTAAATATCTGGCAGATCAGATAAGATAAGATCAAAGACATAGAGTACTTTCTCTGTGTTTTATGTTTAGTTTTACTTTAACAAAATAAAACAGGAAAAGACAGATTGACAAGGAAAATCGAGACAGGGGAGACAGAGTGAAACATGGACAGAAAATAGATCAACTCATGGAAAACTCAAAGAAATAAGCGTAACATGAAAAGCCCTCTCCTGCCTGGTTTTATACAGAGTCAGAGTCGAAGCCTGTCCTCATTGATATCAGTGAATATTGGCGCTGATTGGTTTTTCATGATACCACGTGGCACAAATTCAAGTTACCCAACTTTTTCAACTCCAATTCACGTCTTTACATTCACTTATTATGTAATCATGGGAGAAATTTGCTTTGTGTTTGGTGTGAGCACCGCATTTTGCACAGTTTCAGACTCTTTGTCAAGCAGCTGAATACATTTGGGAGCAATCAGCTGCTTCCCTGATGCATGAGACTCTGCAGCACTGAAAAGGTTGGTGTAGCGCTGCTCATTTTAAAACTTTCACATACATGTGTGGTCCAGACCATGATTCCCATCACTTGTGTTCAGGGCTCTTCGCTGTGGTGTTTAAAATCTGTTTTCTTGAAATATTTTTTGATCCTGTTGTTAGGAAGCAGCAGCAGTTTGGTCTCTCTTGCCGAGGCGATTTGTCTGAGTCCAGACGGCGGCGGCAGCTTCAGGGAGCTCAGACGTCTGTCCATCAGATAAAGTGGAGGAAACCTGCTGGCTTTTCTCCAGCAACAAAGAGCTGCTGATAGCAGCCGCAGCCGTGGCCGTCGTCCAGTGTAAAAACCCTCCCTCCACGCTGCACCCCCCTCACTCCCGTCTTCTTTCTTTTGGTGAATCTCCTGAAATCTGCTTGTCCCTGCTCGCTTTGTGAGCCTGTCACAGTTTGTGGCAGGTACCAGCCCCCGACCGCCACTCCCTGTCAGCGGACAAGACGAGGACAAAGGGCCGCAGTGCAGCCAGACGAGGAGATGTAGTGGAGTCGAAGTGTTGACCTTACAGCAAAATAGCTTCGGTTCACCTCGTCCGCTACGGCAACGAGTAAAAGGTCTCAGACTTGACCTCCGCTGAGGAAAATTACAAAATAAAGCCGACACAAG
>OOFC01038308.1:57830-72241 GCA_900323345.1 Pseudochromis fuscus
GGTGGGCGGCCCGTGTCGCCGCTACAGCGAGCGTTTCATCTCTTCATTCAGTTTGTGACTTTTTGTTTTCTCGGCTGCGAGGATGCTAAGATTTTGGCACGGCGAGTGAAACAACACTGGCAGATAAAGAAAGAGAAAGCGAGAGCGTGACTCAGTGTGAATGGGTTTGTGTGAGGGAGCTTCTAACAAGTACAACTTCAGCTTCTGAGGGGAGCTGTTTTCTGCAAGGACCAAAGGTTTGCATGCAAATATGTTGGCGAGTTAAGAGAGCAGTAAATGTGACTCAGTTTTTCTCTGAATTTTCAGCGATGAATGTGATTTTTTTTTTTTTCCTCACCTGAAATGATGTAAATAATAAAAATGACTGCACAGGAAAAAGCCTAAAGGAGCGACATTTGGATTGAATCACAAAACCGTTCTTCCATCTGTGTTCGGCACAAAAGACATTTGAGATGTTACATAAACTAATGACAGTTTGGCTAAAACACATCCTTCTGTGATTCCTATTGTGCTCTACACAGGAAAACCTGGACTCACTTGATTCAACAGTTCTGGCTTTGTCCTCCTCTAGTGATTGAACAAGAGTCTCTTTCAATCAGGCTTCACAGAGTAGTGATGAAAGAGGGTGTTTCAGTGCCCCCCTAAGCACCTCCTGAACTTGTATTTGTAATTTAATAAATGAATAATTAACTGTTGACTTAGTGTTGCATGTATTACAAGCAAAACATGATCCAGTTAAGCCAAATTGTTACTTGTTGCTAATGTTACATGACACTGTGACACTAATATATCATCTGTTGGTTTGTAGATGTGGTTTTGGCATTTCAGTGTCGCCATTTTGGGTTTTTGGAGCCAGAAGTGACCATATTTGGAAATGAAAGGAGAAGCAAGGAGGTGGGGCTAACCCTTGAACTTGAGGACACTGTCCAATGTGTTTGAGACTCATCTGTTAGGTTTGCTCTCATCTGAGGCCTGTCAATCAAACTACCGTATTTTCCGGACTATTGAGCGCTCCTGTCTATAAGCCAATATTGATTTTATTTGAACAGTTTCATGTGGTCCACTCTGACCGGGTCTGATGTGACGACGCTAAACGTATCGGCGGCACGGAGCTTGCTAGCTTGTAAAAAGCCAACGGGCTTCGTGCCGCCGATACATGAGAAACACTGGTGTTTAAGTTCAAGGTGTCAGAAAAAAGTAGCGGCTTATAGTCTGGAAAATACGGTAACCACGTCCTTGTTTTTGATGGACCACCACAGCAACAGGAGCTCAAAAAAATCAGGCAAATGTTGAAATGTAAAACAGTGCAATACTCCCGATGGCCACTAGAGGCCTGCTCAAAAAAACTCTGACTCCAATTGACTTCGATGATGAAATAATCAGTCGAAACATTTTTTTTCTCCCAAAAGTCGTTCAAAAGCCATTAATTAAAGTTAATCCTTCTTATCGATCTGGTGGTCCGTCAAAAAAAAAATATATATATATATAATTACGTGGATATTAGGCTTCAGAAACATGACAAGCTTGGTCTCCATTGAGAGCAGTGTTGAAGTCAAGTCTCATACACATTGCACAGTGACTTAGAGCAAATATGGTCACTTCTGGCTCCAAACAACCAACATGGTGACGTTCAAATGGCGGTTTCTTCAGTACTAACCAAGCCAGAATGTGGATTTTCCTGAATCACTGATATTTGCAGAGTGTCCAACACCAGTGGACCAGGACAGACAATTGGCATTTTTTTTGTTGAAATATATAAAGTGACCTAGAACAGAACCAGTCACATGGCAGATAGTGGTGATTCTGTGTGGCCTGACCTCTGAAAATGTGTCGGGACAAGTGTGACTGTTCCACTGGCCTGGAAATAAAAAACAGAAAGTCTTAAATTTATGAACCAGGAGATTGGTTTTCTGGAGAAAAACCAACTCGTGCTGCTTCTCCAACGTAGCTTTGCCGCTGCAGCAGGTGGACTTAAAAGCCCACAACATTTAGCCTCGCCTGTTTTCTTTCTTTCCCCATTGAGCCTGGTGCAGCAGCCTCCTTCCTCTTCATCACTGAAACAGCAGCAGCGTCAGTGTTTTCCTGGATATCCAGCAGCACTCAGGCAGTTAGTTTAGCTTTGGAGAAGAGAAACACTTACGGTGAAAATAGTTTCTGCTTTCATCATCTGGCAAAGAGCCACACAGAGTGAGTTGGGATTAGATCCTCCACAAAGAGTCCTCCCCCACCCCCGTCATTTCCTGCTGTTTCCCGACGCTTTGCGAGCGGCCGATCATCAGAGCCCCAATCAGTTTCAAGCACTGATGCAGTAATGGCTGCTTTCAGCGTCAGTTTGAATCACAAGCATCATTTCCTGTTAGTTATGAAACTGTCGTTCACGCTTCTCTGACTCAGCTCGTTGCTTTGAAGAAAAACCTGTTCAGAGGTGCACAATTTAGTTTGTTTTAAACTCGAATCCTAAGTGTTATGTAGTTGCTGCTGAACAACAGGAGTCGCTCCATCGGTACAAACTTTGTTCAGGAGTGGAGTCCTCTGTGGCTCCACCCAGCTCTCAGTCCAGCTGCTTTAAACTTTAAACCTTGAAACTAATTAAACATGTGAGTTCTGTAATTGTCATGACCGGGGAAATTATCCACAGATAATTTTTTTTTTTTTTTCAAGGATATAAACATGTTTATTTCTGCTGTGAAGTTTGAACATAGAGGTCTGTTGAAGCCAATAACATAATAACAGCCGATAATGTAATAAATTTGCCCTTTTTAAAATGTAATAGGCCAATAACGTAATAAAAGTCCTGAACTGATAATAATTTTTGGCCAATATTACAGTATTGGCTTCAACAAGGTCTATAAGAACTGACTTGCTTTTGGAGGCTCAAGTGGACATTTGAGGAACTGCAGTTTCTTGCACTAAAATGTATCAACTTGTACAAATAGTGTAAATTCAGTGATGTGATTATCAACGGTGCAACCAGTGCAGCTGCATCGGGGCCCAGACGCCGTCATGGGTCCATGAAGGAAGGAAGAAGAAAAAAAATCAACTGTCCAGAATTGCCACAGGCCCCGTTATTGTTGATGGATAGCTCGAGGCGGGTCAGTAAGGTGATGCTGAGTGGCTGGTATGGGAGGAGGAAATGATCATTTGTCCAATCACCTCGATACCTGTCAGTCATGATGACTTTGCGATGGTGTGAGGTGAGTTGTTTTTCCTTTCAGCAAGAAAAAAACAAAAGCAAGTGGATGAAAATTGACAGGAAAAGGTAGCATCATTACATGTAGCGTTAGCCTAGCCTATATGTTGACAATAGCAGTTCTCTCGAGTGGCCGTGCGTGTGTGTGTCCATACGTGTGTGTGTGTGTGTGCCTGTGTGCAGTGCACAGGAGGGGGTGTTTGTGTTTAAAGTGTGGGTGGGGGCACAAAAAAAATATTTGCACCCGGGCCTATACCCATGATGTTATGCTAGTGTGTCAATTTGACAATATAGCAATATATACTTGTACAATAATTGATTTTTATACAATGTTTTTGTAAGTGTGCATTATTCTTAACTGCTTCATTTTACATTGAATTTATGATAATTTGAAAGTATTGTAGGTCTAGGAAACAAAGGTCCTTCGTAAAAAAAAAAACTGACATTTTATGAATCTACTATGGAAAGGAACTCATGTACCTAGAAGTATTTGCACTAAGATTTCTGCATTTATGTGTGGGAGTTATTAACATTATTTGAACCATTCTTTGAGTTTTATTGGTCGTAAAAAGGCCAACATGACTCGACTTCAACAAACCCGAAAGTTGAGGAGTTTACTCACTGAGGTTTAGGAATCACTGAGATCATCTCTCCAACACAATCTGACAGTCAGACACCCACGATGGTTGTAAACATTTAAGCAGTTTGTCCTTATTATTACATTACATTTGGACGTCAAACTGAAAGTGAGTGACCTCTGGTTCAAACATCCTGCTGGAGGATTTTTGGAGGCAAACAGTCTGTTAGTATAGTTTGTGTTTAACAGCGAATTGAAAACAAACTTACAGGACATTTAAATCAGTGTGGTTGTAGATACATTATGTAGCACAGCTGTTTTTTGTTTCCATCTGTAGATCCTGAGCATAATGTCTTTAATGAAGAGGATGGTTTCCTGCTTCTTTACAGATTTTAGAAGAGGTGTGACATTTTGTTTTCTGGATGTAAGGAAAGATAACTTACATCCAATTATGATTTATCTTCTGTAAACACAGTATATAAGATTGAGAGATTTTCTCCTCAGAATTAAAGCTGGAATTTTGTTTTTGTCCATTTCACCCTTCTTTTCATCATCATTAGCAGTCACAGCAAGAAGGTTCTGGGTTCGAATCTCGACTCTGGGTTTTCTGTGTGGAGCTGAATGGGTTTTCTTCAGGTACTGTTTCCTCCTACAGTCCAAAGACATGCTTGTTGGTACGGCTGCAATACAGATATTTTAGTAATCGAATAATCTATTGATTACTCCGTCAATTAATCGAATAATTGGATAAGAAATGCATGTTAAGGTGAAATAATAAATAATGCTGCCAAACGATAAAAATTTTCATGAGGGTGGTTTGTCGCAAGCTGGGCGACGGGTTAGCTTAACTGCTAGTAGAATCCCCGACTATCGTAAGCTTCCCGTTAATGTGGTATTTTTAACTGGAAGTGCTTCGCTGAAAACTGCTTCCTGCAGAGTGTGTGTAATACTTTGACTGTCCGTCTAGTTTTTTCGTACTCACATTTCCCATCAACAGGGCCAACATACTATTTAACGTTTTTCAAAAAAAACGTAAAAACCAAAAAAGCCATACTTTTTCGTGTCTTCCCTCTTTATTGGTTGGCTCTGCTGCCTCTCACTGTCGTGCTTCTGCTTCTTCTTCCTGTTTCTGTGAATAACGTTAACAGTGGAAAGAATACTGCCCCCACCACTTCCTGTAGGGAACTGCAAGTACAGATGACTTTTTTTTCCCGCTTATGTTTGATTTTACTAAGAACAAAAACAATAATTCGACTTTTCGATTCTTGAATTTCCGTGTCAATGAATTTTTATAATCGACGTAATTGATTATGTCGAGTAATCGATGCAGCCCTACTTGTTAGGTCAATTAATTATGCTAAATAGGCCTGAGGTGTGAGTGTGATGGTGCATGGTGGTTTGTTTCTGGGTGTTGACCTGCCAGGGTGTACCCCGCCTCTCACCGTTGTCAACTGTGATAGGCTTCAGCCTCCCGCGACCCAGTCGGGTATATGATCCATCCATCCATCCATCCATCTTCTACACCATACATGTTTAGATTGGACGAAGCTAACAGGACATCACCTGTTGTTACATTTTATCATGTAACATTTGTGTTTAAGACTTAGACTTCAGGCTTTACTCTCCCCACCTCAGAGCCCTGTACCTACATCCTGAGGGCAGCGGGGATTAATGTTCATTGAATGAGTGACTTTGTGATTTAGTTCAGTCAGTGGATGTGGGATGACCAGTTATTTTTGGATGGATACTGGTCACTGTTTTAAGTTTTGTTGCCAGGAGATCAACATTTGAATGTTGCCGTGTTGGTTGTTTTGGATCCAGAAGTGACTGAGGTCACTGCCCAGTGTGTATAAGACTCGACCTCAGTGCTGCTGTCATTGGACCACCACCACACCTGTCAATCAAACTAACCACTGTCTTAAATATTCTCCTGTTTGAAGCCTAATATCTACTTAATTATGATGTTTGTTTTTTTTTTCAGATGAACCATCAGATCATTGATAAAAAAAATTTACTTATGGCATCAGAATGACTTGAAAACATGACTAAATATTTCATGATTAAAAATGACACTATGGGACTTAAAGTCACTTGGGTTTTTTGGAGCCAGCCTCCAGAGGCCATGAAGAGTATTACACTTTTTTGCCTTATTTTTGAGCCCTCCATCCATTTCTATATACAATGTGTATGCCTGAGTACATGGAGCGATCGCAGGGTATGCTCCTGATGATGTTGCTAATTTATATATAATGTGTATTAAATGGATCACATGATGCATATTGAACGGGAAATGTTTCAGCAGTGAACACTCTGATTGTTTCTATTTTACAAACACATGCTCCTCTGGGAGTTTTACACATTGACCTTCCTCAGATACTGACTGTCTGACACACGTCTTGATGTGTTGGAGGGAAAAATCTCAACATTTTAAAATCGGGTTATGTAAGTCTGCAGATGTTATGAACGATACTAACCTACTAATAAATGCATAGATTTTGCCTATTTTGTGTATATATCACTTTGTTGTTAGATAACTTTTGCTGATTGAGCAGCTGCCCATTAAAATACAACCAGTCGATTGATTAATGGACCAATGGGACAACAGAACAACCTTTACATGGATCCAACAGTTGGTTGATAAAACAATGAGACAACAGAGGGAGGTGGATCGATCAGATGGTAAAAGATCAATCTGATCCATTGGATGAGAGAGAAACAAACACAAAGATAACAAATGAATTCATAAAGAACATACGATCAGTGTATCAGTAAAAGAGACACGTACACTGTGGTAATGGGGTAAAAGAGGTTATCACTAAAAAAAGAAAAATATTAATTGCTTAAATAAACATGAAATAAAAAAATGTTTTGAGCTGCTCTTGTTTGTACTTTTATGTATAAGAACTTTGAGTCAGTGATTATTACACTGAATTTTTTCTCTTTAGTGGATTTCCTGGGCATGTTAAGCAGGCAGTAAAGAGCATTTCAAAATATTTTACTGCTCCAAACTTGTTAGTTTTGGTTTGTTTGTTTATGTTGCAATAGCCTGCTCAGAGACCGTGTGGTACCTGCAACACAACCCAATGTATTGTGTTGTGATCGCGACACGTGAAGGCGACGCTGAGGCTACAGAGGCCCAGCAGGTCGACGGACGGCGTTCCTGAACCATGGGAACTTGTTAGACACCACTGTGTGTGTGTGTGTGTGTGTGTGTGTGTGTGTGTGTGTGTGTGTGTGCGTGATCCTGCTTTAACAATCTTTATTTTTATTTTTCGTGGATGTGCTGTTGCTGCACAACATGTGTGTGTCCTTCTTTAAGCAGGAGGCTGTGTTCTGTTTGTCTGTCGCCCACACTCGCTCCGTTCAGCAGGTTTTCTGCTCGCTAATCAGGTAGAGGAGCTTCCTGCCGGGAAAATAAGAGCCGACTCTGCCCCGGGAAAACAATTCAGCCATCATCCCGCCATTACAGGCGATGGCCACAGTCCTAATTTATCTCCCAGTGTGCCGCTTGTTTCTTTTTTTCTCCCTCCCCTCCTCATACCGGAGGAGAATTTCCGAGCAGAGCGAGAGCTCGGGCTCTTAATACTCTCCCGTGCCTCTGACACAACAAACAAATGAGGACAGCAAATCTTTGCTGCCAAGTAGATTTACTTTTATCTGCGCTATCACCTCACTCCCCGACCACTCATAAGATTAGAGGGAGCAGGCAGCGATATTGGATCTATTCTGTCAGCTCTGACGACGTCGTCCTGCTGCCTTCTCCTCACAATAAATCTGGCAGGTTTTTTTCCTTCTCGCTCACCACGAAGCTTTAATCCTCCTCCTGCCGCTGCTCGTCCTCTCTGAGAGGCTAAAACTCATAAACTGGAAGAAAAGGATGTTAAAGGTTTTATGCTTGGTTTTCACAGCAAACAGGTGAGTGGACACGACATGTCGAGGTGTTTAACTACAGCTCATGATGTTAGAAATAGATGTTAGACTCCACGGCCATCAGAGGCTTCGTTTATCAAACATTTTCCCCAAAATTTGTTTACATCTGCTCATGACCCCGGTGCATACTGGTGTTTGTATGGAAATTACCTCCATCCATCTCTTTGTGCACAAACAGGCTGATCAGTACAGGGCTACCTGTGGAGCAGCAGGAACAAACATGACTGACAAAAGTCACCTTTAACCTCATGGAAAGTTTTTTTAAAGACCAATTCAATTAAAAACAGCTCCACAACTGAGATGAACTGGAACAACTTTAGCCTCAGTGAAATATAATAATAAGTCCCAATGAGATTTAAAAAATGGGCAGTTTTACCATTTTTTATTAAAACACTAAATTAGAAAACTAAATAAAGAAATAACAGTCATAGGTCATAGCAGCTGAGGCACAAAGAAATAAACAATTTATCTATTAAAATACATTTTACAGCTTTAACTTAACATGAGATCCTGTGTAGTTTATAGCTTTTGATTAATGGAGAATATTTACACACATGTAAGCAATGAAGCTTCAATCACAATGTCAATCAAACTAACCCCGCCCCTAACTCCTCCTCTTTTTTCAGTCTCATATCTCCTTAATGATGAAATGATTCAGATGGACCAGATCACTGAGAAGAAGAGTTGACTGTAGTAAAACTAAATCAATCAAAATGTATAGAGTTCGGTGGATTATGGGAGGCGTCCGCCATGTTTGTGGTCTGCAGGTAAACAGCTGAATAGCATCAGGAGTTGACACATGATATTAATATTATAACACACATTTTACAGGACACCAATAAAACAAGTGGGGCATCATTTAAATAGGTGGAACAGATTTCTAGATGTGAGCGATGACTGTTGTTTTCTTCACGATTTCAGTGGATGCTTCAGCAAACAGCTGATACATCCACACCTGTAGCACTGTTTCTGAAAATTACAAATCTGTTACAGCACAAGTGAAGCATTGGTCTGTTCAGGAACATTGTTTAAGTTGTATAACAGCCATACAAGCAATTGCGATGTTGTCATGTCCAATGCTGTGGTAGGAAACATTAATCTATTATATAAATATGTAAAAAACAGAGGGACAGGTGTTTTAGTCCCGACCTGAACAGTGGGATTAGAACATGATGAACTGATTAACTTCTCCCAGACCAGTGATGAAACTTACTGTCACATCCCACCACACATCTGTGTCCCACTGTTGATAAAATATAATGAAATGACCAGAAAGTTTGCGCGTTAAAAAGTGTAGAAATCTATAGGAACGAATGTGGCTGATGAGTGGACCATAAATCCCCCAAAAATTTGCGATGTGACGTTACGATCCTGAACTGTTGACTGATTGAAAATGATTTTTTTAATTAAAGTCAATTGGAGGAAGAGTTTTTTGGAGTCAGCATCTGGCGGCTGTCAGTGGTTTTGCACTTTTTTGTACTTCCACATGTAAATTTAGTCTCTTTTTTTAATATAATAATGTTATTTTACATTAGGTGATTTTGTAAATTTATGAATATTTGTATCTATTAAAAAAACAGAAAATTGTAAAATACTCAAAAAAAACATAAAACTAAAGACTTCCGATGTGTTTGTACATTGTAACAATGAGTTTACATTTGTTACATTTGGAAATTCTCGACTGCAGCTCCACTGAATGTGATGCAAGACACATGAAAGGCAACAATGCAGCATTACTTTTAATCACAGTCGACGCCTTTGGCTGCATCTAAATAAGAGACGCTATAAGAGCTGTTCCCAGAGCAGGTCTGAGCTGCGATGTGCTCGACCTGTTAGCGAGCTGCTGCTTATTTAAACATCCAGCAGTTTCACAGCAACATTATCATTCATTTGGAGTCGTGTTTGTGTCCGGCCTGATGAATGCAAGTCCAATATTCAGTGTGTTTCATTAGCCCTGTTTCTGGTCTCCACCTCCTGAGGGAAATATCTGGCTCTTTAGCAGCTAAACACTCCGACATGTTCACCAGCATGTCTCTCACTGTGGCTGTCTGCTGTGGTGCTGAGCAGGGACTCAGCTCTCACTTTGAAACACACTTATTATTATGCTTTTTCCTTATTTTCTGTCATAAAATATTGATTCATTTGAGTTGTTTTTTTAACCAGGGAGTCCCACAGAGGTAGAAAATCTTTCACAAGACACCCGGCTGAGGTGTTCATGTGCAACAAACACACCAAAAACAACATATTAAATACAAATACAACAGATATTTAAACATTGTGACTTCTTAAGAAAAAGAAGTCTCCATCACCACATTCTTTACTGTACCTTTAAATTTGTAACCCAGAGGTGCAGGATGTTTTAGTGACTGTAGGACGTGACCACAGACTGTAGGTATGGAGGAGGCTAACATGACGTCACTTGTTGGTTTGTGACGTTTTGATCCAGTAGTTTGGTGTTTAAACGTCACCATGTTGGTTGTTTGAGCCAGAAGTGACCATATTTGGATATGGAGGAGTGAGGAGGCGGGTCTAACCCTTGAACCTGAGGACATTGACCAATGTGTGTGAGACTGGAGCTAATGGCTGCATGAGCCTCCAACCCACCTGTAAACCAGAGCTGTCAATCAAACTAACCACACCCCTTAATAATAATAATAATAAATAATATCTTCCTATTACTATTATTAAAGTCTTATAATTTAATACAGTAGCTAATAAATATTTTAACATTAACTAGTACATATAATATAAGATAGATGTAATTTATTATTAATGATATAATATGAATAATATTTTTTATTTGAAATAAAAAGTCATTCAAAGTTGCAGTTTTTCATATTATTTTACATTAAACGTGAATTCCATTCATTTGTGTAATTGTAATAATATTACTCTTTATTTTATTGTTAATAAAACAACAATCTATCAATTAACAAAGAACCATAAAATCAAACATTCATTCTGTAATTGATAATGTACATTTCCTGTCATGATGAGTAACAGGCGAGTAAAGGTGGCTGTATGAGGAGGAGGATTGTGTGTGTGTGTGTGTGTGTGTGTGTGCCTGCCTGGAAATGAAGCCATTTCAAAGGTCCATAATCTGTTTATGTTTCCGTCGTCCCGTTTTTGTCCGTCGGATCGATCCAAAGCTGCTTTTCCTGAGGCCTTATCGTGGAAGCCAGAGGGGGAGACCCAATCTAATACTGTGCTCCAGCAATATTCCACAAAGCAATATCACCAGGCTGCGATCATATCACATCCAAAAGGGGAAGAGCAATATTTTTCCATCATTCTTCTCCTCTTTCTGTCTTCCAATCCTCCACTAATGCTGCTCCTTTTTTTTTGTTGTTGTTGTTTGTCTCTCCCAAGGCTTCCCTCTCTTATTGGACAGAATAAAAGGACTTCAGTCAAGTGCTGACGCTCGGTTTCTCCACGAGGCCGGTGGCTCATCTCAAAGCGTCCTGTGGGGGAAATAGTTCCTCCACACCATCTGTCATATAATTTGATTAATTAGCCGTTGGTACTACTGTTGCCCCCCGCAGTGGGACTGAGGGTCGGCACTCGTCCATCCCTCCATCCCTCCGTCTGTCACACACAATATCTTGGACGCTGCTGATCAGATTTTGATGAAACTTCAGAGGAGAAGGAGATTTGTCACTGCTCCGACTGCCGGCTGGGCTGCGGCGATATTTAATATTTTACCCCATTAATATTATGATGCGCACCAAAATGATCCTGCTATATGATATCTGGACCTCCGACAGCTTGGAGTGATGTACAAGTTTATCTTTTGGAGCTTTTATTGTGAAAAACTGGTTGAGTTGATGCTTCAGGCCATTAAAAACTATTTAAAATCACAGCAGCTGTTCTTCTTCAGGCTCTCAGCAGTTTGGACTCGTGGTGGATGTCAGCGCTCCTCAGCTCCGGTGAGGGCTTTAGGACTGAAGCCTCCCAAAACTTCACCCTCATGACAACCGTTATTTTCTAGAAAATTTAAAGACTTTGTTTTTTAAGCTGGTGGTACAACAAGCACAGGAAACACAGGAAACTACTTGTTGTGATATGTACAGTGTGAGTTGTCATAACTTTTGTTGTTGTGTTTTTAATGTTTAATGCTTCTTTCTTTTTTTGCCAGATGTACTAAAAAGGATCTAATACATGTTTTAATTTACACATTTTTAATAATATTTTGACATAATTATCCTTCTATATCATATGTGTGCATTAACAAAGATATCTATATAAAATTACAAAAAAAATGCTTAAGTTTATATGTCACTAATTGTGTTAAATTTAGATTTTTTTTTACAGTATTAGTCTTGAATCTAACAGTTTTATTTAATACATAAGAGAAGTATTTGTGAAATTGTGATAAACTTGTACAGTTATCATGAAGTCTTTGTATAAAACAAAAATATTTTTGCATTTAAGGAAATGTTTTGGTTATTCACACAAATGATTTTCATGTTATTTTACAATCAGCTTGTTGTTAATTGTTTATTTACTGATTGATATTTTTAAAAATTCAGACAAACTTAAAATCCCATTGATTTACTTTTGTTTTTAGTGTTGAAAGAATCTGAAAGTAAAAACTACAACATAGAAATATATGAAGGAAGAAATTTACAAAATTCCATGAAATTTTATAATTTTTAAATAATTTTTTTCATGTATTTTCTTAATTGTTGAATAATGTGAAACCATTTGGCTCCACATAACAATACAAACCTGCAAAATTACATTAATTTTTATAATTTTTTATGATAATTTTGATAAAATTGTAATAAAAACTATATTAAAATGAAATTAAAATGAAGCCTGAATCCACTTCAGTTCTTTCACTGTTGTTGTGATGGACAGTGGATTACAGCACAGCGTCCTCAACTCATGTCCTGCAGGACGTCAAAGATCAGCTGATTCATTACATCACAACTTTAATAGCTGTTTGTGTTTTCACCCGAGCTTCTCTGTGCAGAACAACTGTCTGTGACGAATTAATGACTTCACTGTGTTTGGACATATTTGTGTCTCTGTGATGTTATTAATATTAAGGGATATTGTTGCTTCAGTTGCTGCCATAATATTTATTGTAAATAGTGTGAGAGTGTAAAATAAGTGGCACATATGTATGTTCAATTATTTATACTGTGTAATATGACTGTTTTTCAATTTTCATGTTTTATTATTTTATTGTTTATCTAATAAATATGTTTTGGTTTTGCTGGTTGAAATCATCGTCTGTGTAACAGATGTGATTATCTTCCTGACTGTTGACTACACTGTGTGTGTGTAATAAAAATGCATAGAAATGAAGAAGACAATATATCTTCATGGTCATTGTTTCACATGCTCAGAAGCTGAGCTGTAGTCTGGTTTTAAAACGCACCTTTGTTTCCACATGTTTGTAGCATCGTCTCCAAACTGTCCCACACAGCAACCTCAGGTTTCATGTAACTCAATCAACACTTATCACAGTTAGCTAAAGGAGAGGAGACAAAATGATTCAAGAACTGTATAGTACATGTACGAGGTACTCCAGCTGTTTCAGGTCAGAGGACAAAGTGGTTTATTAGTTGTAAATGATCACAAGGCAAGATGAACTGATTATCTGCTTCCAGTGTCTCCTGTCAGTAGTTGGATCTATCAGGCAGCAGGTGAACAGTTGCACTGGGAGCTGATGTTGGGAGGAAGAAAAAAACATGAATGTAAGTATTTGTAAGGAATCTAATGATCTGAGAGAGTTTGACAAACTGATGAGCATCTCCAACAGAGCAGGTACTCTGATCTGTTCTGGTCTGCAGTGGTTAGTACACAGGTGTCAAAGTCGTACCAGGAGGGTCGAGACCCTGCAGGATTTCTTTCCAACCGGCTCCTGAAGCAGGTGATTTTAATGATCAGCACCTCCTTCGGTTTGAGGGAAGGAGGTAGTCAGTGAGATCATCTGCTGGAGAGATGGTTGGAAAGAAAACCTGCAGGTGTTAGGAGTGGTGAAAAAGGAGGACCCAAATACAAACTCAAATGAAAGAAACTAAGGCTACGTTCACACTGCAGGCTAAAGTGACCCAAATCCGATTTTTTTGCCCCTATTCAACCTGTATCTGATTTTTTCATGACAGTCTGAACAACACAGATCTGATTTTTTTAAATGTGAGCCAGACCACTTGGATATGTGGTCCTACATCAGATACGTATCCGATCTTTTGCCATGTGACTTCAGTCTGAACGGCCAGGTTGCATTTATCCAACCTACACGTCACAGCACGCGACAAACGACCATAATCTGCGTAACTTCATATCATTAAAGCCTCTCACATCACTATCCCACCACTCCTGGCTGCGTTTCTCTGGATGGATGTTGCTGCCACTGCCCCACAAAACACCATGGCCAAAAACTTGACTTTCTTCCTTTTCAACTTTCTTCTTAAAATCAGGTTGTACATGTGTTTGCTCTGGTTGGACAACAACGTTAGAATCACAAAATACCCTGAACCGTTATCGTCCATGTGTACTTCCGCAAACACTGAAGCTCGCTCGCTGCGTGACGTCGTTATGTCCTCTTCTGCGCATGCGGGACACTTTTGGGTCGTATTTAAGTTCACATGGGAGATCACATACAAGTCGCATTTAATTGGAAATGTGAACGCACTCGCAAAAAAATCGGATTTCACACAAAAATCCAAATTGAGCATTAACCCCTGCAGTCTGAACGTAGCC
>OOFC01038321.1:0-48446 GCA_900323345.1 Pseudochromis fuscus
CACCACACCAAGGCGCGAGCTGCAACCAGAGGGGCGCTCTCTAGCCCTGAACCCATCTAATCCTCAACACAAGACTAAGGTCCCTGTTAGTTTGTGTGTGTGTGGGGGTGTGTGTGTGTGTGTATGTGTGTGTGTGTGTGTGTCTGTATGTTTTCATGAAGCACAGAGCAGCACCCCATGAATGTATAAATATACAAGTAGCTGGTGTAGCCAGCCAGCACTCAGCACTGTGTGTGTGTGTGTGTGTGTGTGTGTGTGTGTGTACTAAGCGGACAGGGGTTAACTAGAGAACACCTCTGCTGGGACACATTTATTTCAGTCATGCAGATTACACACCAGCAACAACAACCAGTACAAATAAACTCAACTAAAAAAAAAAAAATAATGCTGCTAAATTTAGAGTAAAGTTAATTAGCAGATGATGGACTCATTGGCTACACATTAATAGCAAATAGTCGTGTTACATCGGACCGCAGTTGCTTCCAGTTTAATCCTTTCTGATCAAACAATTTACCTTCCTCACTGGCTCAGACAGTACATCAGACTTTAAGCTCTAGGAAAACAAAAATACTATTAGTCACCACAAATAGTTTTCATATTTAATAGGGTCTATCTCCACCAGAGTGCTCCTCGCAGGGTTCCCTTGTCTTCTCCATCACGCCTGGGTGTTTGGTTAAATTATTAATGCCACCGTTGCAGGCTGCAGGTTAGCCAAAAGGCAGGGTGGTAGTATGTAGTGAGGCCACTTCAGCCCTTGTTTACATGCTTGTGGGGATTGTGATTGAGTGTTCACCTGCTAATCGCCCTCAGTGATGTCAACTGTGCTGACATGGTTACTGTGGATTTTCTTGTATACCCAAAGCATTTAATATACATACGTGTCCTGTGTAAATAAACACAGTAGAGGCGCAAACCTGCATGTGGCGCGCAAACCGAGTGGATTGGAAATTCAAGGCTGTGGCTCGCAAAGGTTCTGTGATTAAACCGAGCGCTGCAGGAAAGCTGGAAGTGCACATGCTGAGACCAGCTGTGGTGCGCCGATACGAGGAGCCGTCTGCCCATTGGAATTAGCTCACAACATAGAGCACAATTATCTTCACAGGCAGGTAACAGCTCCACTCTGTGTGGCTGGTTTGGGTTAGTCAGACAAAAGTAAACACAAAGAAATAAGCAAAGGGCAGTGGGTTAGGTAGAAATTAAGAGACACTAAGGAGCTGTCCACTAACGTATCCCAGAGCACCTTTATTGCCATCACGTTTCCATGGTTACTCTGGGACGAACCCAGTCAACCCGATACTTAAAAATGCACACTCTAAGTACTGTTTCTATATTTCAAATCTCCTGTCAAAAGGTGCTACCTAAATAAACTTATAATTACTGTCTGTCTAATCTTCCACAGGCTCCTCTTAGTTTACAAATTACATTTCCTGAGGAGAAATGAACAGCTTGCTGATGTACTGAGGCTGTAGTACAGGCCATCCAATTATTACAAAGAAAAACTGGGTACAGTGATATTTGGAAACAGGTCAGTGGGTTGCGACAGGAGTTATGTTTCACCTTCTCTGTGCAGGCGAGAGCTCCACGCTGCACACAAAGAAAGAAGTGAATGTCAGGGCAGTGGAAAAAGGGATTTTAATGGCTTCATTTGACTCCTGACAGGACTCTGGGTTGACTCCAGCTCTGCCTTTGATGGGTGGTAGGGATCCAGGGGGCACCTTTGTTCGAGCGTTTAGGCTCCGGCACTTTAGAGAAAAGTGAAACTATGAGAGTAATTTAGCAAAGCAGTGTGTGTTGTGCTTAAGTGTTGTAAGATGGGGTGGGGTGGGGGCACGGGGAATACTTTTATCCACATCCATTTGATTTCCTGTCATGAGCACAGACAGCACAAAGGGGTAATGGAAGACCCGTTCTGACGGGGGATTATGGTAATGGGCACCTTAGCAAAACGAAGCAAAGCTGTTGTTGCCGTTACCCTGCGCACAAAAGCTATTAGAAAAACACGCAATACAAATTTAAAACCTGCAAAAACGAAGAAGACAAATATTCACAAACATCACCTGAAGGCATGTTTTTAGTTTCCCAGTTGTTTTTGACATCCTTAGAACACACCACATTTTGTGTCATATGAACCTGTTTGTACATGCCTCTGGGACGGGGATAATTAGCCCTGACGCGCAATCTATTTTAGGGACTAGCCAAAGCACTGGCAACTGTGCACCATCACCGCTTAATACTGTACATGAAAGGCCTGAATGAATGATGAATCCATCCATTAGTGTGGGGCTTCTGGAGTGTTATGAGAGCCTCGGCTGTGTTTTCTCCTTTTCTTTCTACGTTTGCGGGGAGGGAGGAGAAGCAGGAGGAGGAGGAGGAGGAGGAGGAGGAGTGGCTGTCGTGTTGAAAGGCAGGGGTGATAATTGGTCTTGGCTCTTTTGATGTGCAGACAACGCCATAATCCGTCCTAATCATATTAAGGGGACCCTGCCTGGCCAGCAAGGGCCATCCAGCTATAGCCAAGATATAGGTAATACTCCTTGGTTTCAATTGGAACATGTACTAAGAAGCAACAAGCTGTCCTTCCAATTGGCTGCAATTAAGAAAATTATCCTCTATGCTAGCACTTGGCTACCTTTAATGTCCAAATTACACACAGGTGTCCCTATATTCATGTCTGACATCATCTCATCGTTATCCTTCCAGCAATTATCTTTGTACCCGGGCAAGAAAAGCCAATCAAAGGTGAAAGCCTTGATGAAAAGGTTCAAAAGACTTCTTAGAAGCGTACAGCTTGTCATGTCAGCAGGAGGACAAAGGACAGAGACAAGAGAATGAGGCAGTCTGGGGCCATGTGTCCACGCCCCGGGGGCCCAGCCAATGATCTCACTGTCCTGGGAGGCCAATATGGCATTTCCTGCCCGCACCCTGGAGCTAGGCACCGGGCACACCATAGGACACGATATGGGCATATGGCAGAAGTGTTTGCTGTTTAGCATGCGTAGGATTTTCCAACTGATTTTCACAGCAGCTAATCTTTCAAATTAGTTGTTCGTCCTGTTTTTCTCTGGGAAAATTACCACTTGCAATTATGTTTCATTAGCTCACGAGGGGGACAAACATCTAACTGACTTGATTCAAGTAGCTAGACACATCACCTGAATTAATCTGGACACCTGTTTGGGCTTTAGGCATCAAAAATATTGCTTTATCAGCCGTTTTAAAAGCAGCACATAATTATAAAATCCTCAACTCTGTACATAAACTGTTTGTGTGTCTGTGTCTATGAGGAACACTACTTTTAATCCCTCAGCAGAGACTCATTCAAATCGCTGCTACACACAAGCACACACACACTGGAACTACCCGACACTGTCTTCTTACAGTGTACAACGATTGCCCTGAACCACACAGCGAACACAGGCTGTCTTAGACAATCAAGCAACAAAGTCTACTTTTCCTCTATGTTCTTTATTCTGAGATGCACACAGACAGACACATCCACAGTCTTCCTAAAATTCACACTTCTTGCCTTGACATCTTTCTACTAGCTGCACTACTGTCAGCCGAACGTCTGTTACAGTCTGGTCTAACAGGCACAAAAAGATGCTTTTTCCTCTCTCCGTCTCTCCCTCTCTCTGATCCCATGTAGGCTAACATGTTACTAGCAGTGTGCTATTACTAATCAAGGGACTTGGTGTATGATTGAGGACCTGGCTTCCCACTCAATTCAGTATCACAACAGAGCTGCTAAAAATAATTCCTCTGGCTTATCTGAAGGGACAAAGGAGTAAGTGTAATTGTATTACTAGGACACACGAGTAGACACTTATTTTTATTATTTCACTATTTAGTTGTAGTTAGACTCCCAGAAATACACTGTACTGTCTGTGTGGGTCGTGTGAAGTTGTTGATCCGACAAGTACACAAGGCGGAGTGTACAGTAAGATACAGTCAACCTCTGTCAGGTGTCACATTTACTGCCTGCATGTTCTTCAATCACAACAAACCCCCATCTTTCTGACATGAGTGTAATTTTTTTGTTGGAAAGTTCATCAGGTTATTTTGTATTAGGATACTCAGGATTTATAGTGTTAATAATTAGGTCTAAATCAATTTGCAGGCGGCATTTTAATCACAAGAATCAGCTTCTAATCCACACGGGCATTGTCAGCCTCTTTTAAATCAACTAACGGCGGCGACGTCATCACAATCCCCAATGTACTCGTCCAATCACTAAGGCCTTGTTTGCAAGCGTGTTTGCAAATGTGTGTATATGTGCATGTGCAGCTCGGATGAGGAGAAGGAGGAGGTGGAGGAGGAGGATGGGGCGAGCGGTGCTCTGGCATTGTTGTAAGAATCAAATAGCGTTACCATGGCAACCCTCTGGCAGTGGCTGCCTCTTTGCAGTAACCAGAGAGTAAAGACCCCTAGGGACCCCCTCACCTCCCTCCCCTCACCCCTCTAGCCTCCGGCACGTTTGTGGAAGGGTCGCAGGGATCCAACTGGCATCAGAGGAGGTGGGGGGGGGCAGTGTCCTTTGAACACACATGCAAAAGCAACCAATGGACCCTCTGTCCATTTGTAAGCCCTCGTCATCTCAAAAACCCAGTTTCAATTTTCATCTCCGAGTTTGCTTTCAAACATCAGCGTCCAACACAATGAGCCAAAACAAGAGCTGGAGCCTGTTGATAGACATTTGGAGAGCTGGAGGACGGAGAGTGGGGGGAGGAGGGAGGAGGAGCCACACTCTGCCTGCTTGAGCGCAAAATAACTACCTTGGTGTGTGTATGTGTGTGCATTCATTCACTCACTGACTCACACACACACACTCTCTTCCACCAACCCCCTCCTCTGCCTAACACAGGTGGGTATTGTCTGCAGCATGGGGCGCTCCTGGCAGTCAGCCAGCTCGGCTCAGTCACTGGGCTAGTCCTGCTTCAGTCGGCTGGCTGTGCAGGTCCACCAAAGCAGACTAAAACGCTCGGTCCATGAGCAGCTTTTAACCGTTTCCTATCCATCAAGGCTGCGCTGCAACGATTCCCAGGCTTTGACTTGAACATCTGTGCTCAGGCCAGAATTAGAAATGAGAAGCCCGTGTTGGAAATCAACATCCTTCAACACGTGTGAAATGTAAAAGAGCCGAGCGCATGCTTGTTATTTCTGGAAATAATGAAATATCTTTGTGTACAATGCAGTAGAATTTCTAGGTATTTTCTTTATAAAACTGTACCCAGGCCGGTTACCTGGGCAGACCTTCACACTCCCTAAGGAGTCCTTTGATTCAGTAGCCTGCAGAAAGAAGTGCATCTGTGAAAAGTATCTTCAATACTCCTTTGTTCCTCTGTGGCAATGTCAGGTCAGTAAAAAAGAAGAGAAGCTGGTGAGGATGTAGGAATGGTGGGACAAAAAGAAAGAGGTGACATTAACCTGAGATAGCTCTTCTACTACCACAGATGATCATAGAGGACACGTATAAACAGAAAATATTGAAAAATAGATCATTTGGGGGTTTTTAAATTATTTTGCAATGCATTTTTTAACCTCTGCAACATGCTTAGGCAAACGTGTGCATATAAAATTAAAGGGGAATTCATAAAATGAGCACGTCAGCAGTGCAGAAAACAATGAAACAATGATGCAGACCTTGAATGTGACTTTCATGTGTCCTCACTGAACATCAGATGATACTCTATGTAAACAAGCATGTGCAAAAAGGCTTTTCCCTACTTCAACAAAAATATATTCACTGATTTTAAAAAACTAAATCAAAGTTCAGCACAAAACATTTTTACAACTACACAGATCTGTTGTTTGAACTATCACACTGTACACTTTTCACATCACTTGAAGGATAAATGTTAAGCTGCTGGGATGATGTTTGTATCAATGAGTGCGCGTATATTTATCTACTAATCTCTTCTGAGATAAAATTCTGTTATTGCGTCTGATGCAATAGTTTTCGGCATAAACCTAAATTACTTTCTATTAGATATCCGACAGGTGTATTTTAAAGTAATTCCTGCCACATAAATTACTGTTCAAGCATAAAAAACATAGCAAAATTTGAAGTGTAAAAGTGCCTACAAGCATAAATCATGGCAAATAAATTTAAACAATTCAGAGACATACAAATAGGTGTCTGAGGACCTGACAATTGATTTATTTTTTAACCCAAAGACCTGCAAGCTGTAGCTCAGGAGCCGCAGGGTTTCTGTACAGAGAGGTTATTGATGGAGGCATTGATTTGCTGTCAAATTTAAACATAAAAGGCAGTCAGACCATCATTTTAGATCAATCAACATGGCTCAATGTCAGTCTATAATGTGCAATGGTATGTGACCAAAGCATGATGATACAAATTGCTACATGAGTGTTGGAGATGCTTGGAGCTGCAGCAGCCAAAATATTGTAAAACAAAAAATAGTATCTCCACATGACATTTAATCATGCTCTTCTTTGTATAAACAGCATCCCACTTAAAAGTAAATAACTACTAGTTCATTGTCTGTGTGTGTATTGACTGTAGTCCCTGGAGATGAAGTCTGAAGTTGTAGGAGTTACAGCAGTTATGTTCAATGGTGAAATAGGAGTGCGACAAGAAGTTGGAAAACCTTTTTTCTTCCCTCAAGACCTCCAAAAAAAAAAAAAAAAGAGGAAGGAAAAAAGCTCTGTAGGGCATTTGGAGAGGGCTTTTTTCTCAACTTTAATTACAGGCCTCTTGTCAGACAGATCTCTCTCCAAGAGCTATAAATTGGAGGGAGGTGGTTGGAAGAGAGACTGAGCAACTCTTTCCCAGTCTCCAAGTCTCTTTCACTTTTCACCTCACAAACATGTAACAAGCCAAAGCACGTAGGAAAAGCCATACAAACACACAACGGCTTCAAACATTTCAACATGTGCGAAGAACACAAGTAGCACAACACAGACATGGCAGCTACTGCTACACACTCGAAGGGTTAATGTTGTTAATGTTCACAAAAGCCAGCACGGAGCGTCCGCTGTGCTTATTTCACACATTCACCCACACAAGTTGATGTTCTCAAAATCGACATTAATTAAACCATATCAAACCTTTTAGTAGCACACAGCATAACGACTAATTCAGAGTGTGTATCTACACAGACCCAAGCTCACAAATATCTACATAATAATAATAATAAAAAAACAGGATAGTAAACAAACATAAAACAGCAATATAGGTCTCATTTAGATTCCCTCCATGAGACCAAACAAACACTCTTGACATTCATTTTTGACACAGCTCAGATCAAGACAAATGTCCTGTGACTCCTGTGAAACATTTGCCCCTCGGGACCCTCTGTGCTTTTCTCTTCATCAAATAAGGCGGTGAAATGAATAATAAATAGCCATATGTTGCAGTTTTATGTTTCCACGATTGATGGTTGCACAACACAGCGACATTGAAGTGTTCAATTTTCAATTACCTTAGACATCCCAGTGTGGTATAACAATTTCTTATATTACAAGCATCCAGCGACACCTTTTGTGCATAAATCTGACTGATATTAAGGTCAATATGGAAAGGCAGCTTTAATGGGAAGGGAGAAAATAAATCTCATGAGTCGTTTCTGAGGCAAGATACAAGTAGATTCAATACTAGTATACAGATTCAATACTGAAAAAATTGCTGTGATTAAAGGTGGTATCTGACCCTGTTTACACTAGCATTTCAAATTGGGCAATGGGATCACAAGTGGACAGCCAAGAAACACCTTTGTTTACACCTGTATTTAACATGTAGCCTAATAATTTGGCATCATTTCGACAATTAAATGCAATTCTAATAGACGATAACAAGACTCTAAAAAAGCAAGAAAATTTGATTCACAGAAATCATGAAATACCTAAAAATGCTGTAGGATTTTTTTTTCTAGTATTTTTAAGACTAATCTTAAATTTTCCAACTGTGGATTGAACCATAAACCGTTGGTGACCAAAGAATAACACAATCTTTTAATCAGATCTTTTGATACGACAGTTAAGATATCAGACAAGCTGTTCAGTGGTTTATATGCAAAATTATGGCACATATCTGCTAAGCTGGTAGGGGGCATTTTGGAATCCTTCACAATCTTATGGTGGAAACAGCATGCCACAGTCCATCTCCTGAATGCACCGTCTGCCGCTGCAGTGGGTCCCAAAGCACCGAGCTGCCAGTTTCTGTGCACGCAAGATGATGGGTGACAATGAAAGCCAAAAAGCCCTGTCGCACCATTTACAGCCACTGTCTGGGAGATTAGATGAAGTCAACTTGTGAGCCCATACAACCGACACTTGAACGTCAGTGTGTATAAACCCAGAAAAACAAAGCAGTTTTTCAACATGTCAGTGTCTTGGCTTTCAATGGTGTGAATGCTGAAATGTCAGCATTTTTGTTTTCATTATTCACTGTGAAGGTTTTAGTGAAAAATGTAAAAAAAAATTAAACCTTGAAACAAAACCAACACCTACAAACTGCGAGAAGAATATGTGAGGTGTTGAATGTGATACTGTAGTTTTTCAAAACCTATTCTGTATCCTAAACTGGTATGAAGTAAGTGTTTTCACTTATCATTACATTTTAACTAATTCAGGAGCATAGACACTATAAAGAAATGACAAAGCAACTGGGGCTCAAAAATTAAGGCCAATACTGAAGTTTATAATGGTGTAATACCCCTGATGGCCACTGGATGCCAACTCCAAAAAACTGTGGCTTCAATTGACTTCAAAAATGGTAATCTTCAATCATTAAATACTCAGTCAATACATTTTTTCCACAAGTCATTCAGACGTCATTAGCTAAAGGTAATTCTTCTTATTATTAGTAATGTAGTGGTCCATCTGAAAATCATTTCATAATAAAGTCGATATTAGGCTTCAAAAAGAGGAAGATTTGGAGGTGTGGTTAGTTTGACAGGTCTGGTCTCCATGGAGACCAGTGCTGAAGTTGAGTCTCATACACATTGGGCAGTGTCTTCGGGTTCAAGGGTCAGGCCTGCCTCTTTACTCCTCCCTGCATATCCAAATATGGTCACTTCTGGCTCCAAACAACCAATAGGCAACTTTCAAATGTAAATCTCCTTAATTCACAATGCAAGTCCAGGTGATGTCACATTAGCTTCATCCATCCTATATACAGTCTATGCTCAGGAGGATACAATCAGGCCCGGGCAAGACTGTTTCCTTTTTGAAACTTTCTGTATACATACATGGTACCCGTCTAAATGCAAGTTGCATGCATTCAAACTTTTGTGAAAGTCAGCACTTCAGCACAACAGCTTGCATTTGACATTTTGTCATTCTGTTGCTTTTCTTTACCTGCAGCCTCTCTTTCTCCTCCATCACCCCTATAGTGAAACCAGCAGAGAAACAGCTAATATCCTACTTAGAATAACCTGTTAGCTTGCAGCTACTGTGTTATAAGTAAAGAAGCTGTCAAGCTTTCTACATGTTGAGTACACCGACTGCCAAGGCTTTCATAGTTTTTCCTGGTTTGTTGTACCTCCAGCTACATCCTCAATACCACCGAGGAAGCAGAGGCCCAGCTACTGCAGTTTAATGTTGTGTGAAAAGCATCCAGTGCCACCATGCACTTCCTATTTTTCCACCCATGTGTGCGAGTGATCTTCTATTTTTGCATGACATCCTTGACACGCGGTGTTGCTCCCTGCCGTGAAATCTGTTTGTCTACCAGGTTTACCGGCTAAGAATGCCCCACCGTGCAAACACATGTGTCACATCCCTTCCCCCCTCCATTTTCTCCTGGGGTCCCTCAATTCCCCATGCATGATTATTTGCATCTCATTACCCAGGGTAAAACAAACAGTGTGTATGGCGTGCAAGCCTAATTTCTGTGTCCAAAAGTGTCACGTCTGAGAGCAAATTGCACATAGCTTTGTGTGTACAGACGTCTCTACCTGTGTCAATGAGGGTTGAGCCACCTGCTGCGCCATTGATTACAATGGCCAACTGCACCTCAGCGGGGTGTAATCAGAATGTTGGAGGATCTGTGTGCTGGTGGTCTTTCCCCACTTCGGCCAAAACCCCATCTTGATTTCAAAATCTGTCTTTTACTGGAGTCCCTTCTTTGTCTCTCCTCAGTTGGAATGCTCTCTTTGAAAACGGTATGTCCAACTACGAGGCAGCATTACGCATACAAACACAGACATGCAGATATTTAAAAAAAAAAAAAAAACAACACCCCACTACGTGTGCTGAATTAGGAGTGCAGGCAGACACAGACAAACGTGAACACATCACGCAATAATGAGACCTAGAAATGAAGGGGGGCTCAGAATCTCCGAACATATGTTCAATTGTTTTACATCATTGACAATAGTCCCAACAAGGTCATCTTATGACACACTCACGGGGACACCCTGCTTGCTATTCTTCATCCTCACACAGTGTTTAATCAAGACAATGGTGTTGGACATAGTCCAGAGGGTTGCTGAGACAAGGATAGCAGGAAGGCATGGATGAACATGGCTGTCTGTATAAGAACTCCATGTGCAATATCCAGTTTTACCAAAGTGAGTAATACCACAGCATGGCAAGCACCGAGCCTTGTGAATGCCACGAGGGAGCCATCCTGGCATCGGCATGTTGCATGCCGGTTACATGCCAGACAATGAGAAAAGGCAGAATGGCGTGTGGGGGAGATAATCCGCCCTACACACAAATAACGCCACCCCTCCAGCTTCCGGGGCCTTCCTTTTGTTGACAGGGGCCACAATGTCGCTCAATATTCGACCTGACAAGCACAGCAAATCACCGCAACGAAGCTGAGTGTCAAGAGGAAGTGAGTTTGTTTGCTTATTGAGCTGAAGCATGCAAGGTGGGAGGGAGTGTGAGAACAGGAATGAGAGGAGGAACTGTTGGGGAAGTACAGGAGGACAGACTAGAGAGCGTTAGCTACAAGGACCAACACATACAAACAGTAAGTCACAAACAAACAAAGAACAAAGAGGATTTGGGAGAGTGCAGGAAGGGGTGTTCTGAAACTCAGAGGCGAGTTTGGGCTCCAGACAATTGAGAGGGTAATAAAATTGCCCCAGTGAGGTGTTGATGATCTGAGGAGCTGTGAGGAGGCGGCAGCTCCTGGAGAGTCCTGCCAATACCAAGGGAGATGCCTCAGACACTGTTTGTACAAGCTGTCTGTGCATGAGTGGGCGTACATGTGCTTAAGAACAGGGACCATGGATTTCTTTGTCACCACGCGGCCGGGAGCTCTACATTTCATTTCCTGTGAAGTGAAAAACCACAATCACTTCAAATACTCGTCCACCCTCACCTGAAAGGAGGGGAAGGAGGGTGGGAACTGCAGACTGGAGGAGCCTCCTGGGCAGAGCAGTCCACGCTCTCTCTAGGTTTCGTTGTCTCCACCCATCACACAAAGCTATCAGTTCAGGTCCCAGAGGGAGAGAGGGGGAAGCAAAACCCAACGGGACACTTCTACACTCTCAGCGAAAAGGGTAATCACTTTACAAGAGTGTCAAGACATCCAAATGCCCCTGATAGTGCAGTAATGACCGCCATGATCACAGTCATAATCCTTTTCTGCTTAAAATAATTTTGATGATGTCATGACATCAAGACTGAAATCAATAAGAACAGAGTGACGTAATCACAGACGAGCTGGCTGGATTTTGCCGGTTGCTGCTGCTGCTGCTGCTGCTCTTAACTGTCTGACGGTTATGGCACCCCTTACACAGTCAATTAACCAGATTCATTAACCAGCCAGTATGTCTCGTTCAGAATCAATTTGGCCCTCCTCTCTCTGTGCCTGTTTCAAGCCAAATAAAACCAGCACGTAAAAAAAAGCTGACACTAATCACACATAAATAAATTGCATGCATTAGGTGGACATTTCATGGTCTATGTCAAACCATTCAGTTTCTCATTTCCCGAGCGGCTATCAGTGGCTTTTTTTTTTCCACTTGCAAGTCTGCCAGGCAGCCTTAAGGAAAGAGTCTCTGGCTGGTGAAAGTAATTATTTCAGTCAGAAGAAGCACTGAAGGGATGCTACACTGTCGAGGAACTAAAGTTCTACTTAAGAGGAAATAGTTAAACCCACAATTAGGAAAAAGCATTCACAACACTCCTGCACAAACTCTGAATCTAAAAGCTAAGATTTCCATAATTTCAATAAAGTTTCAATTAAATTTCCATCATGTTTACAATGTTGGGATTGTTGGGTTTTTCCTTAGAATATTAATCACTGTAAGGCTTTAACCTTGCTACATAATGTACCCTGAGATTATTTGATTCTGATGTAGATCTAGGGTTATATTCACTTTTCAGTGTGGTCTTGCTTTTCCTGAAGGCTGGTCTCACATTGTTTCACTAAAATTTCTTCTTGGGTTCACCCCCGCAGTAACACAATTCCCTACACAAGATAAAGAAAGGTCTATCTCTAATCTCTCATACCACCCTGTAGTCTTCACTCCATCCTCTGTAAGCATTTTTAAACTTGGCAGCGAGGACTGTGATGATGGAGCCTCTCCAGGCAGTAATGTGATGGTGGGAGACACTTCCAATTTGATAAGCATTTATCACCCTCGGTATTCTCAGCTTCTTCTCAGCACATTCACTAGATTCACTGAATGAAATACCACCATGGATTAAATTATCTTTAAAAAATTATAAAGATTTTTACAACAGTATTGTACATAAACATTTTCTAAGAGTCCAAAAATACAGCTACATTCACCTGAACAGTAGCACAATCAGTAGACCTGTGAAGGTTACAGGATAATGTGCTAATGCAATAACACCCAGATTTGTAGCATCACATTACACTAACTCTGATTGTGCACCAGTGCAATCTGTTTAGCCCATATTACCTTGTCAAGGCTTAGAACAATCCTTTTTGAGGATTAAGTCAAGGCCTGTGCAACAGCAGTAATCTGGCCTACAGGAACCGAGCGCCGCATGGCAGAAGGCCTGAGTGGGGTCAGAGAGAAACAGCAGCAGATGATAATGAAAAGGGGGACAAACCCATGCCATTTCTCTGAACTTCATTCCACGCTGGCCTGCAGGGCTGAACAGACTGTTTAGATTATGCTGCCATCAGGATGGGGAAAAGCTGCACGGCGAGCCAACCCTTTGACACTACATACGACCGGTCTTTGTGCACAACAGGACACACGACTGGGCTACATGCGAGGAAACTCTAAGCAAGTGAACTGAGGCACCACGCTTGGGTTCTTGTTTCCCTTTGAATAGTAACAGGGTCACCTCGATATCCCCACACCACCAGCATCCTATATTTAACCTACCGCTAGCCAGTGGCCAATAACATATTAATATAACTCTGTTGAAAGCTGATTTGCTTAGGTGTTAAACTGATCCTCCGACGGCAGAGTGACACCAAGGTGACTTACTGGCGTCCAGGATTTTCAGGCAAAGGATATGTTTAGAAGAAAAATGGCAAATAAACAGGTGCTGCTCTTGAAGAGACTCTACATTAGTCTCATACTGGCAAATCAAACCTTCCCCCACTTGGAATCCATAATCAATGTGATTGCACGCTCACGCTTAAATATCAAAAGCTAAGCTGAAAGGCTTCATTAAAGAGCATGTTTAACTACATAAGAGGCTCTACTGGCTGGGATTGACAGCGATTGTGGCCCCACTGGTGTGGAAATGTGTTCTTGGATAAAGGGATAAGAGCAGATTGATACAGAGATGCTAAGAACTAAGAGATTAAAAGTTTCCCGAACATTTTCAGACGTAAGCCTTTAACAAACTCGCTTGGCTTAAGGATCAAAGGGGAACAGCTCAAGTATTCTACTAAAAGCTAAAGATATATGGTGTCTATGTGTAATTTTTCTTAAAATAAACTCAGGGGGTAGACAAGGTTAAGCACCTTTCCCATGCAAATTAAAAACAGAAAACACACAAAAAACAGATGTTCATGAATCAGGTGTGAAACGGTACATCTAACAGGATCTGAGGCTTTCCACAGTCACTGCAGGAACAATAGCATCGAGCTAGGAGAGTACACACAAAAGGCAGTGTGCCTCATCTACTGTGCCAAGATAACCTTCCCTCCTACACATACTGAATGTCTAACAACTGTATTGTCCACCATTATTATAGCTGTAAACATCAACCTACATCCCGCTAGCAATGGAAACATCACGCCCATTATCCTCTCCTATGACAGAGACAATAGTGCAAGGCAGGGGAGCAAGGATCGAGCATCCTATTTTGTGCCGGGCCTATTACAAGGGACTGTTTGGAGCTTGATGATGAATAAATCATTTCAATATGGCTTTGGTGGAAGGGGCAATTAGACGCTGCAGCTTGAGGCTAATCAAATCCAAGTCTCTCTCTCCTTCCTTGGCATCCATTAGAACGGGAGGAGGGCGGAGGGTGAAGATGAGACAAACATTAGTGGCCTCTGCCTTCCTCTAGCCACACTGCTCGTCAGTTCTTACTATTGCCACATTTATTTACAGAAGCACTGCAGTGTGAGAGGGTCTGCAGTGTGTGTTTGTGTGTGTACGTGTGTGTGTGTGTGTGTGTGTGTGTGTTATTGGAGTAGCACTCATTCAAGCTTCAGACAAACAAGAAAACACCAGTGTTAGCAGAGAGCCCAGGCTAGATAGCAGCGAGGATCTTGGGCAAACAAGGGCTGCTGTAACAGAATCACAATTTGAGATTGCAAGCTTGTGTACAGTAATCACAATAAATCATTCCCTTAAAAGTGGGCACACTGTAAATCAGACTTTTCTACCGTCAGTGGATGAAGAAGTGTAGTTGTCAAGATGTCTCATTGGCAGAAACACTTGTAAAGTCCTACCAGAGCAGAGCTAACTAAACATTCAAAGTGTCCTGACAAGACTTATGCCAAGAATATTACAGCTATAGGTAAACATAAAACCTCCCCATAGGACAGAGACAGACATACGGATGCACACACATATAGCATTAATCACATACCCTGAGAGAAAACACATATTCAGTGCCTGCATTCCTCCTCAATCTGTCACTCATCCTTCCCTACAACATCTCAAATTCACCTGAAGGAAGTAGAAAAATAAAGAAAGAAATGTAGCTACCAAAATGAAGAGTGTCTGTCACTGTTTGCCAACTTACACCAGAATTAGTCTGAGGCAGACTGGTGTTGATTTCCCACTCCTGAGTCAAAGCTTCCACAAAAGCCCATTTACTGTCTCCTCCACTGTCTGCCTCTTTCCACCTCTCAGCCCTCAGCTACCGGGAGCCTCGGCTCTCATGCCAGCCCAGTAAGCAGAGAGGGAGGCGATTGGCATTAATAATCCCAGCCATCATCAATAAATCAGGGAGCCAGTACTTAAAGAGGGCAGGTGATGGTCCGTGCACAATCCCCGAGATCAACCTAATTCAGCATGCTGTGAACACTGCAGGAAGATGGGAGGTGGGTGTTGGGTTATCACTGGCAAAAAAAAAAAAGAGAAAGAAATGGAAACAGAGACAATACAGGACTAAAGAAAGACATTTTAGTTTGCTTGACCAAGAAGATCAATACTGAGGACTAATGGAGTCTAGACCCTCTACTAAACCATTTTAATTCTTTATATAGTGCGCCGTGTAAGTATGCAGTATATGGTGGTTCTGTATGGCTGTGTGTGTATTATCACCACCACGCCAACCCCCCACCAACACCCACACCACCAACACAAGCACCTCCACCCTAATGTACACACACTCATGCTGAATTCCTAAGCAGGGGAGTCTGCCTGCCCTGCACCGAGGGAGTGAATTATTTATCGTAGGCCCTTTGCAGCGTGTCAGCGGCTCCACAGGATGAAATGATATTTATGGAGCCCCCTGGGCAAGGGTGGGGAGGACAGAGAGAGACACAGAATTAGGGGTCGTCGTGGGGAAAGGAGGGGAGAAGGTACTAAAACACACATGTATGTAAATGTAGTACACAGGAGATGATTGGTGGTTGATTGTGAAGGAGAACAAGAGGCAACAATCAAGAGAGAGGTAAATAAATACTGGGGAGTCATTGTTTAAGTGACATAAATATTAGCATAGATTAAGGGTTGCTGTGTAGATGTAAGACAGCACCGATAGCAAAAGATTTTTCAGGGTTGTATTTCCTTCATCCAAGATATCACAAAACTAATTTCAACTAAATCACACACTCCTAAAATGTAGCATTTACACATAGAGAGGCGGAAGACAAAGGAGAAAGACATGCAACAGACGCCCTGGGTTGGATTCAATCACCGGGAGTTCTCTGGGAATATGTACAAGCCAGAGCCAAGTGTACCAGTAGGACACCCTGGCGTTGTACCATTTCCAGTATGATGCGGGGATAATCTAAACGCCATTGTAAGCTGTGAACCAGACTCCAGCACATAAGCCATGAGCACACAGAACCCAACCCACACAGCTCAGTCAAAACCACAGAGTGCTCCGCCAGCACATTTTATTTGCAAGGACAGAGGAGAAAACAAAAATCAGAGGTAGGGGACAGAGAGAACCAACTCACTGGAGCTCAAGGAAAAAAAGGGTACGCAGAGTGGAAGATATTAGTTTTTCGAAAATAATAAAATCAGCACTATTTGGAATTCAAACCCTAGAAGTCTGAATTCCCTCGGATAGGGAGTCTGTCCCTCTCTGCCCCCAAAGCCAAGATCACTTTCTCCACGAGTCACAAAGTCAAAACAAGACCTCTTGGGTTTCAAAATGGAGTCGGGTTACTCTGCACCACAGCCTGCTGTGGCAGAGATCATTGTGGTGAGATGAGGAGAGCTACAGAGACAGACAAGGGTGAGCAGCAGGAGGGAAATCAGTATCAGGCATGAGAGGGGCTGGGCCACAGGCGATTCCCTCCAAAAGGAAATGAGCCGTTGAGTCTAGTAAACAGCTTCACCAGTGGTCCCTGTGCAGCCCACATCAGATGGTGACGAGCTGATGTGTGAGGATCCATTTCTTTCACCTCATCTCCGTGGTATGCACCGTCTTATCACTTAATAACCGTGCTGCGTCTCTTTTCTTATTCCTCCCCTGTATTTCCTCAGCGTGCCTGTCTGTGTCCCTATCCATCACCTCGCCCCTCCCCGCCCCGCTCCTCCGCTTCAGATAGGCTGCACAGACCTGAACGTGCCCACAGTGCCTCGCAAGGAGGGGTGAAAGGTCACGTGATCGCACAGGGGATTTGCTCCCATCATTAGGATGTAAATGGATGTCAGCGGAAAAAGGACAGAATTGGCATCTGTGTGTATGTGTGTGTGCGCACATTGGTGGTGTCTTCCACCAACGAGGGTGAGACGTCACAGCTTTGCAATGGCAGTAGTAGAAATGGGATTCAGTTAATGACAAAATTAATTGAGGGTCTGACGCCAGCAGGCACTGATAAGGCTCCCCCTTCTCTCTATATATACTGTATGTACATTTCAGTGTGTGTGTGTGTATGTGTGTGTGGGCTGCATTAACCCAGCCACAGAGAGGATGGTTCCTGGGTGATAATACTCTCCACTGCCTTTGATAGCATGGAAAGCAGAGAGGAGAGTGTAGGGAGGGCTGCAAAGGTACAGCAAAGGCAGAGCAGGAGAGATAAATAAGAAGTGCAGGCAGGAGAAACAGAGAGGGAGAGGGGGAGAGAGAGAGAGGGAGAGACGGATTAAGAGAGTGGGACACAGTGTGTACATGCATGCCTGTGAGAGGCTGAGCACTGATAGCGCCCTTGGGACGAGTCGGTGGGTGACAGACATGCTAGAATTCGCTGCCATGCCACAGAGCAGAATGCATCCCTCAGCAGGAATGTCTAGAATAACAACCAGCGCCTGTATCACTAACTGGACCTACTATATGGGGGCACAATGAACTGCAGGGGTCGGGAAAGTAACAATGGCAGAGGAGCGAGGTCTAAATCCCATTTAGTTTTGTCAATGTGGCTGTATCAGTCTGAGATAATGGACTGCTTTGAAGAATACTCATTTCCAATGGACCTGCATTGAGAGGTCTGATTTTTCTGAATGAAAAGAAATCTCTACCACATCTTCACATTCATCTTATTTCATTGATTTCAAACTGCAAGTCAAAAAGTCTGCTGGACAGTTAATTCACTTTCTCTAACTCATAACTCAAGCAGGTTGAATCATTGATCGTTGGCTGTATTATAATGTAGACAAGAGAACTAACACCCTGTTTACACTTGGCTTTAAAATGTGTGTAGGGCGCTCGGATCACAAGTGAACAGCCGGGATGCATCTTTTTTTTTCTTTGTTAACACCTGTATTAAACGTCCGTCTCCACATCGTCCTGCCAAGTGATGTTCAGATATCACTACGGCAACGACATGTCCACCAGAAGGGCCCATGTATAGTTTTTACATCACTAGCCAGAGGAGCGCCAGATTTAGTAAACGGTTACCACAGCTGGCTAACAAAAGAGGAAAAGGGAAAATGATTCAAGAACTATTGGACATGTACAGGCTATTCCAACTGTTTCGTGTAATAGGACAGAGTCATGTATGAGGTGCAAATGAGCACAAGGCAAGATGAAAGAGACTAAACGTTAAAAAAAAAATTGGCGGCTTCTGGTCCTGCATTGATTACACATCGGATGCATTAGCATTTACACTACAAAAGATATGTGGTGACATGTGTCAGAGACCACCTCTGTCTGTGGTTTGAGTGATTGGACCTCCATGCATCTTGATGGTTGTTTAGACTTTTGCTCCATTTAGTGCTGTTCACTGGTGATACGATCACCTAAGATGCATCTTAAAACCAAGTGTAAACAGGATCTATGTAATGATCTAAATAAGGGTAATTATCTTATTTAAAAAGGACTGATCCGCACATTTTGAGCATTTTACACACTGTATAGTAAAACATAAAACTAAACATTTCTGTGCCAACATAATTTAGATTTATTATGCTTCAAAATCTACAGGAATCAATGACAAAAAAATTACAATAGGTGTAAATTCAGTATTGTATTAGTGTAGTTTATGCTTAAAAAAAAGAGAGTGATTTAATCTGTAGTAGTTTGTTTGTGGACTGCATCTTTAGCTATACTGGATGTTGCAATAACCCTCTATGTTATTAATGCAAAAACAAAACAGAAGCCAGAAAATTTAAGTTGCAATTTTTTCTATCTTATTGTGCACTGAGTTGCAAATAATGGACAGAATGTGCACAAAGAGCATGAAATATTTAAGGTTAGTTAAATAAATGCGCCACTAAGCTTTCAGGTTTCTGTCCCCCAGTAATACAGTTTCTAAGGTCGGGATGAAATTGCCACCTTCAAATGTTTAATACTGTGTCTCATTAAAACCAGTGTACTTCAAAAACACCAGGCAATTCTGCACTGATGCAATCACATCCCTCCCTTTGCCTGCATATCAACCTGGCAACATTTCTCTTAATCTGTCCACTGTTTCTGTGTGATAAAGGTGTGGTGTCACTGTGGGTTATGTGCCCAGACTGTGGGAACACACACAGCATGCTTGTCAGGGAAGAGCAGCACTGGCCCTTTCTGAATGTGGCAACGATCTTTGCCTGCGTGCCACCAATTGTTCTGCTGTGTGTGCCGTTGGTTCCTCGTGTTCGTGTCTATTCCCATCAGCATGCTCAAACATGGGCATCTATGAAGCATTTGTTTGCATGTTTACTTGCCCACAGAATTGCTTTTGTGTCTCGAGTACATGCACATTTGGTTGTGCAGCATTCGGAGGAGGGGTGGGAGGGGAGACGGGTAGTTTGGTCTGCCGGCACTTCAAAGCTGCTGTGGCGGGCTGATTGGCTGCCTGGCTTGTCGGCTGACTGCAAATCCCCTAAGGGCGAGCAGACCTCAGATTTGATTACAAACCCAATAATGTGAGCTTCATATTTGCAATGTGAACAGAGCTCATAACTCGATTAGACAAGTGATTATTTTAGCGCAGCCCGACAGACACCAGTCAAAGGTGCTGAGTGAGAGTAAGGGGTGGAAATGACAGCCTTTTTTAACATCCTTCTTGTCAATTACTCTGTCCTTGCATAACAGGAAACAGACTTATGTGTAGAGAGGGATGCTTATGCAAATGCAGAACTATTATTTCCTCATGCACAAACCCCCCATCCATCCTGACCATGAATCACTTTACCATCCATTATTTTTGCTCTTGTGCAGGCTTTTCAAGGCATCCACTCACCATTTTCCAGAAATAACAAAAAACACCTCAGCGCTCCACTTCAGTCCTCAGCTGCATTTCTTTCCACCGTGACATTTGCTCTCAGAGAGCAAGACTTGTGTCTGTTTTTCTCCAGGCCCTGATTTGGAGCCAGTGGGATGATCATTAATTATCATGGAATGGGCTGCTAATGGTTGTCTGCACCATTCTCCAACCCCCCGACCCCCACCCCATGCTCCACTCCCTGTCCTGGGTCTCCATGGCGACTTGTAGCTGAGTGGCTAGGGGCCTTTTACTAGGAAGTGGATGAGGTATAATGATTGGAAGGCAGGCCTGACCCTTGTTCCTCCTGTGCCACTTGACTAGGCATAGTGCTTATTAATGGACAATTTCTCTGGCACCTCACAATGGCCTTGATTTACTAACAAGTTCAGGAGGGGCTGAATGGAAAGATCTTGCCAGACCATCCCAGGTTAAAGAAAGGCTTTGCTGTAAATTGCTGGACAGAAGTCTCTTGATTGTGCCAGTGCTGCCTGGCAAGTGTGTTGGACTGAGCCTCCAAAGACATTTTATTGTCCATCAAAAACAGCCATTTTCACGTCTCATTTACAGCGAATACATGCAGAGATTTTCAAATGAGATTGGGCCAAGCCAAAAGGACACTGCAGTGAGCTCCAGTTGCTCATTCTGGATGGGATATACGCAAGCTGCCTGTATCTTCTGAAAGACCACAATCTCTGTGATTGACGGCCACATGTTGGCGCAACATGTTATTGAAGGAGTACCTGTTGGCAGTTTGTATATGTCAAAGTGAAATGGAATAGTGGACAGCGTTAACATGTTGATTTTATCTAACATTTACCCACTGCCTGAGGAGAGACTTTTGCTCTCCTTATCTCATCACTTTAAATAAATACAAATGAATGTGCTCAGCTGCCTCCGAAACGGAAATGATCAGTCTGGCCTGTATCCCATGACAACATCGGGGAGCATATGGCGCACAACAAATTCAATATGAATGTAAATGAAGTGCAAATTAAAATACAACATTGAATGGGGAAAAAAATAAAAAACAAAAACCACATACAGTATCTTGAGTGGATTTGAAATATCTTATATTTTCACTCAATTCAACAAATCAAAATGCATCTGAAACTGCCATTCGTTACCATTGCCATACCTTTTGAAAGCAAACTGTAGGAGGGAGAGTGTCTGGAGGTAGATAGCAGGCTGACAGTCACGAGACTAAGGCCACTTGAAGCTAAGAGATTAAAATCCCTTGTTTCTATGCACTCTCCCCTTGAAAGGGTTTTGTCATCCGTGTACACAAGGTCAAAAGATCTCCAGTACACCTCCACGGCTGGCTGTGCAGAGATGATATTGCAGTTTTATTTACCCTCTTCCTAAGTGTAGGGCTTTCATAAAAGCCTTCCCCTCTGAGCCAGACATTTTTCTGAGTGGAAATGGATCGTATCCCAGCTCTACGAATATAATTCTGGGCTAGATGAAACATTTCTCTTATTTCATTTACACACCTTCTCAATGTCAAACAGCAGCCACTAGCCTCACATCTCAGGCTCAATGGCCTTTTCCCCATATTAATGAGCATTGGAGGGGATCAATAGGATGACAGGAAGACAGATTGCCTCGGGTGGGGAGAGGAGGATGCTCCCGTGAGGAAAAGGAAAACAAATTCCAATGGGCAAGGCTCCCAACTTGTAGGCTGAACCCTCCCCAACGGCTGCGTCTTTACAGCATCTTCTGTGTGGTGTTAACTCACTTCAGCAGTCCACACAGGCACATACATAAATGTGTTAATTTAACAGATACACTGAGCTCTAGTCTCCACTGCACGACTGTGAACCTCGGTTAAGAAAAGGTCAACAATTATTCAACAGTAACGGAGAAGCTGTTTGTTCACACTCGGCCCCAGTAACAGTGTTTCATATAGACACAGTGAGGCTTGATCATATGGTTTACAGAGTGCGAGACCTCTGACTGAACCTGGAACCATTAAGACCACAATTGTCTCCTTTTTTTTTTTTTTTCTCCTGTGCAAGTCATCACTTCAGTTAGTATATGGTCCCACTAGTCAGTAGCATTACAGCTTTTAAAACTACATTAAGGATAAATACGGAAGAGGACAAAGACAGTTGAATCAGATGAGGATAATCCCACAGAAGTGGGTTGGGAAATATGATTTCTCCTCTGTGAGGGTTGTAAACCTGCTCTTAATCTGTCAAGTGGGAGTCATAGCAGCCTCCACCCAACTTATTTATTGATTTTTTTTTTTTTTTTTTAAATTGTACTCAGGTTTGACCGTGACAATCCATGACAGGGGATCCAACCAGGCCTGGCATACACTGTTATGAGCCTGGTGTTTTGATGGTGTCTTAGAAACAAAATATACTACCTGCCACAGACAGAGACACTCAATACAAAATGTGGCAGAGTGAAACTTGCTTGCTTTACAAAATAACCACAATTTCAGGAAGCCATGAATCCAGTCACGAGCACGCTGGTGTCACAGTATCCTGAATGGCAGATGATTTACCGGACCTTGCGTCAAATAAGTAAAACACCCACAACAGGTCACCGATGTATTGTTGGGCTGTGAGAATAAAATATAAACCTCAGAAGAGTTTATGTTCCTTGCACATCTCTTCACATCTTTTTACCTTAAATGGAAACGGTTCTATACTGTTCAGTGTGTCCACCGTGAATTGAGATAATGAGACAGTGTCAACATCCAGAGAAGAGGATTTTTGGAAGCCAGGAATGACTCCACAGAGGGATTAACTTCACAGCAGAGGAGTACTGCACTATACATCTAGGTCCCATTTTCCTACGTATACATTTCATTTTTTTTATGGTGAGAGGATTAGTGTGGTATTAGTGCCGTCCAAATGCCAAGCCTACTGTGTTTATGTTGATATTATCCGTGATCATCCCATACACGTGATTAGCAGTGTCACATGTATGTGCACTTTTAAGAGGGCTACACAATGTGGTAGCTACTGTGTTGAAAAACAAGTTGCTAATGTTCATGTTTTGCATTTGATGTAAACAATTAAAACCTAAAAAGAACTTCCATAGCATACATTTAAAAAAATGATAAAAATACAATGTAACAGAGAGACAATGAAGAGGATCTCACTTCAGTCCAGGCTGGTACTTCTGTGAGTACTGATTGTGTCGTATTGTGTGCAATTTTTTTCTCTTCTGTGTAGATTCCTGCACATCAGATAAAATATACAATAAACTCTGGATGTTGGTTATTGCATCTTTACACTGTAATCTGAACCAAGAACATTAAAGGGTTAAGCTTGAGACGCTTGTGTTTAGGGACCGTTATCTTGGATCAAATGCTAGTTGCGATGTTGAAGTGACAATCAAACAGGAAATAATATTAATAAAACACGCCTTTACCCACTGTGCATGCAGATGAGTTGTCAACAATAGCTTGTATGCACTGCATTTCATTCTCAGTGTCTCCACAGAATTTATGTGTCATTCATTTGTCATTGTCGGTGGGTTTCTGTCAGGGAGAAACAAAACAAGGCTAATGTCCCCATCTAAACCCAGATAACGCCAACTGCTACAAAACGGCAAAGCAAACACACTCAACTATTCAGCATTGTTCTTTTTTTTCAGGCAGGTGGATGTGTCTGTCTGATGATGATTGTTTGGGTGCTGCAGGCTGTGTGGCCAGCGCCATGATGATGTATGCACACCTGCCAGGGCTCCTGGCGAGCACTCTCACAGCTGAAACAGTAGGGGGAAGGGGGAAAAGAGTGGGACACGATGGAGGTAGAGGAAGAGGGGAACGGGGAAAGAGGGGCAGACGCCTTAAGGGCCAACGCTAAGGGGGAGGGGAAGAGAAAGCAAAAGAGCCGGAGAGCTGTATCTATTATTAATGGTAGTTTGGTGTATGGGGAAAGAGATCTAATGTGGCCGTCAAGGTTGTAGTGCGTGTATAATCGACAAAGACGGATTCTCTCACTGTGCCTCTTAAGTCTTTCCCGTTTCCATTCTCCTGTGCACACACAGTGCCTCCCTGTTGTCTCTCTCACTACATCCTCCCACTGTTTCTCAAAAACAAGGAAGGTATTGGCCACAGATTATCCTCAAACAACAGGTTGCACAGAAGAGCCTCACAAAAGGAAATTAGCTGATGTAGTATTAGTTAATGAAGATTATTTGATGAAGGGATTAGAAGAGACAAAGATAAATACAATAACATGGAATTAGTGCCTCATCTGTAATGTTGCCAAGGAAGCTCTGACTCCAGTGTGTGAATGTATGCCGTCTCCAGTTTATTACATTGATCCTTGCGTCCAAAGCAAACAAAACACATCAGACTCGCCTCAGTTTCAACATTTCAGCACACTTTAAGCAAATGGTTGAAAGCAGATATTCAGTCACCAATGCCAGCTTTCCTTTAGGGGGCAATAAAAACTGTTATTGTCAAATATTTTCACACTGAGCACATTCTCTAAGAAATAGGTGTTAATGAACACAAGTGGCAAAAATGTCCAATGACACATTTTTCATTCTAGGAATATTTAACAGTGTTACTATGATGCTGGCGTCTGCATGAGTGCGTATTTATGTGTGAAATTATTTTTTCCGTACCTTCCACTCACTCCCTACAACAGGCCTGCTGTGGGGTTTGATTTTTAATGTAAGATCATTTATGCCTCAGTGCCTGGTAAGAAGAGAAGGATGTTGGGAACAATGGAAATCAGGAAAAAGCAAAACGGTCTTTAATAAAGGATGTAATGTACCTTGGGGTACTGGCAGAATCCACTGAACTGCAGCCGTGCAGCGCCTTATGGAAATGAATTAAACACCATAGATACTTAAATCTAATGCCTCGATTGCAGGTACATAGGAATAGAGCCCTTTGGCCCAGTACCAGCTGGGGCAGGCCAAATAACTACGCCACCATGACAAATCTAATACAATTACACACATCGAGGTGTTGGAGGTTGACAGAGAATGATGAAGCCAACATCAAACACAGTGTTGATAAATGGAAGGCAGAGAGCGGCTGACCAAAGGAGGAGTTTGGGGAGGTGGGGGGTGGAAGGAGAAGGAGGGTGAGGCTGTTATTGATTGTACTGCCTGTGTTCACGGATGAGGAGGGGAGGGAGGGCGGTGTGTGAAGAATGGAGGGCAGGGTTCGCCCCACGGGCAGCAGTTAAAGCCTTGTGCCCCCTGAGAACGCACCAACTAGCCCTACATTGAGTTTTCCATTGGTCACACTGAATATTTGATTGACACACACAACCAGCTACTACTACTACTACTACTACTACGACTACCGCCCTTTTTTTCCCCAACCCATCCCCCCTCAAATAAACACGACAATGCATCCAGGGCTGATTGAAATTCAAAAGCCAGCCTTGACGCCACAGGCATAGACAGCGAGGGGCAAGAAAGGGGGGTGGCAGTTGTAGCTCACTGGGGTCCAATAAAAGACAGATGCTAAATCACTTAACAACTCCTAAATTAGTTGTTGTGAATCTGCTGGGATATGGGGAATCTAACAGTCTGTGGACACGGTGTGAATGGGGAACAGGGTGCAAATACTCTTTGTGTGAAGCATGACAGATCACTTGAGGCTATAAGGACTGTAACAAAGGGAAGACGGTCTCACAGAAGCGCATTTCTTCACATGCCACAACGCAAACAAGTCGCTGCAAAGCTGCATCAAATACTGTTAGTCACAAGAAAAAGCCAATAGAGGAAATACGCAGCTAAACAGACAGTGGCATCGGCTGGAACAGCTCCACTCTGAAGGACTACCCCACCACTCATCACCTGAACACACAAAATCAATTTATCGGAAATGAGGACATGAGCGGCTGGTGACTGACAATACCATGTGTGCATCTCATTTTCTCTCAGGGAGGCTTTGCTGCAGGATTTATCGCCATCTCTGATCTCATTTGCCTTTCATATGCTTTTAAATCCCAGGTAGGACAGACGTTTGGGATGATGCAGGGAGCGCGGCCAGCCCACTAAGATTGGACTCCTGAAATTAATCTGGGAAAATCCTCAATGCTAACCTGCTTAGTTGTCACTAAATCTAGGGGTAAACCAAATATCAATTACACTAAGCGGAAAAAGTGGGCCAGATAAGCACTGATTCTTTACCCAACAATGAAACCAGCATGGCCATTTAGAAACTAGTTTATTTGATTCTTGGTGTACAACTGGCATTCATTACCTTAAGCACAGCGAATGCTCATAGAAGAAAATAGCTAATGGCTTAGGGGAGGAAGTGTGCAGTCCTGCAACACACACACACACACACACACACTCATATTGAATTTTGTTTAATGACTAGTAGGATAGATAGTAGAAGACATAACCTCAATCCCTACTACATCGCCAATCTCCTCTGAATGCAGATCAGCTCAAATACGCTTATGGTTCAGAGTCAAGGACAAAACAACTTTCCCCTGGAGGGCTTCTCAGGTGACAACTTAAGCAACACCGTCTGGCCTGCATTCCACGGAGGGAAATAAGGATGTTACTGTCAGATGAGCTGAGCAAATCATAAACAGGCTGATGCTGAGGATCGCCATTGACACCGCACATAAGGTACCAATTGGTCCATTTTTCCCCATTACATGCACGCTCTGTGTGTGTGTTTACACTTGTTTTAAGCTGTGCCTTGGGTGATCAGCTCACAAGTGGAAAGTGTGAAATACACATGTAAACAACCACCAACATGCAATGAGATCCAATCACTCAAACATACAACGGAGGTCTGGGTAGCATTTAACCAGGTATGTTTTGTAGTGTAAACATTAATGCGTCCTGATGCGTCCCTGACAAGAAGGTATCAGAAATGACGTTCTTCTGTTTAGTCTCCATCTTGCCCAGCGCTCATTTGCAACTCGTAAACGACTTAATCCTATCACCAGCTGGAATAACCTGTACATGTATGATAGTTCTCGAATCATGTTCCCTCCTCCTCTTCACTAACTGCTGGCGAGCTATGTGAAAACTGTGCATGGTTCCCGATGTTGCTATAGCCGCATCAAGACACAAGTAGACCACAAGACAGTTTGGAGACACTTGTCAAACACAGGTGTAAACAAAAATGTGTCTCGGCTGTCCACTTGTGATCCGATCACCCGAGATGCATATTAAAGCCAAGTGTATTATGTGGCATATTCCACATTATGCTGGTTCAAACTATGAGCTTCATGTCATGCAAACTGGGTCAGTTATGACATGACCACAACAGCCCCAACAAGGATGGAAAATTATGCAATATAACGCTGCCTCATTAGCTCCTTTTTTGACCACACCCACTGTATGCTACCTTTGAGTTATTTTTGTCTTACAAAGAGAAAAGTCTGCTTTTAACACCCAACCTAGTTTGGTCAATTAGGAACACAATGAGCATCCTGCACGCTCCTGTGTGAGTACAGTTCATTTCCTGCCTTTATTGTTACAAGTGCTGGGCTCATTCAAAAGTGGATGAAATCGGGGGGAGGCCCAGACACTATTTACTCAGCAGGGAGAGACATGAGTCCCTGGCTTCCTAATGGCTTCCTGCATTTCACACAATTGTTTCCCCTCAGGAAATCTTATCAATACAGATTGCAGACGCACAGACCAGAAAACCCAAAACACACGGATACTATGCTTTAATGAAGTATCATTAAATGGGAGAATGACTTTTGTTCTTTTAACTAAAGAAATTTTTAATGTTACATAATCTACTATGATTTAATTATACAAGAGGCAGCTCTGTGACGGGGTTCAGCCAGTGGTTTAGGCAGAAATCAACAAATACTAAATTCTTTGTCATCTTTTCTCAGAAAAAAAAGACTTTATAAGGCAGTCACGAGAAGTATAAAAGGGGGCCGTCACAGTCAAGCTAAAAAAAAGAAGAAAAAAAAATAGCAACAATTTCACTTTGGAAAATTATGCAAGAAGGAAGCAACAGCAAAACTCTGTCAAGGCAAATCAGTAAAAGTGTGTGTGTCAGCATCATAAAAACCATTTCATTTCAGAGACCGCCAATGAATAGGTTTTACAGTTCTTATATTACTGGCCTAATTCCAAGTTAGCACTAACTGCAAGCCAGTGTTTGCTATGCTAACTCCAAAGTTGTTACACTAACAAGTTATTATTTATGTGTTTAAACAAACCAGAGAAAGACAACAGGACATTGACATCTGAACAGAATCCAACCAGCAGCAAGTTTTCAAAAAAAAACACACAATACACCACTAATGAGCATGATTTTAGATTTGCTTTTTATTTTTGAGACTAGTTGTTTCCCCATTTGTAGCTTCTGTGATTAGCAACACTAACTAATCAAAGTGTTATTTCCTTAATTAATGCAGAGCAATGAAATTGTTATTGATCATCCAACTAAAACTCTTGGTGAGATGACAAAAGAAATTCCCAAAATGTCAGTGCTTTTGAGAGCATTTGAATGACCTAGTAGATTACAAGAGACATACACACAGTATGATGATAAAACAGTAGGGGGAAGATTGAAGATTGTCCCATCTGTATAATATTTCCCAAACAGAGCAGACGTAAGAAGTCTCCATGTCCTCAGAACCAGCAGTTGTATTTCAGATGTCACACATGAGAAGGGGTTAACATGGTTAAGCTTTTACAGCATGCACATGAACCACAGGTATGTGTGGGACTAGCAGAAACACAGCCCATAAAATCCACACTCAACCTCTGTCTAGCACGCAAGGAATGTTCTCTGAGCGCTTCACTATCAGCGCTGAGCCAGGAGGGGCTATCCTCGCCCCTCCTTTGAAGTCTGTGTGGAAGAAAGAGAAAATGGAAAAGGGGCAGTAATAGTGAGTTAGAGCCAAGAGGCTAGATATTGCGAGGTTAGCCACTTTCTTTCTCATTAGAAATTAATTGCCGATGTAGCCAGTGCGAGGGCCGAGCCACGGCGTCACTCTGCATCCCATGCATCGCCCCATGGGGAGCACTTGAACCCCTGACCCCCCCCACCACGGTCGTTTGGGGCCAAAAGGGGTGCGTGACATGGCTCTGGCCCAGAGACACTGCCCCGCCAGGCTGGGAATGCAGTGGCACTGTGGGGGGATTGGGAGAGGGACAAAGAAGGGAAAGAAGGGCTCCACTGATTCAGGGTTGATTGGGTTAGAGAGCTTCATTATTAAGTCCCCTGTCACTCTGCAACAAAAAGCACCCCACAGGCTAGCAGCGGCTAATAAAACCACTACCCTTTATAACTCGAGACCACTTCTGACATCTTCTTTTCAGGAGAAATGAAAGTGTGCAACTTGGTCCCCAGCTTAAAAAAAGTATCTTCCAGCTGAATGAACTGTTGCTTCGCACTGAACATGGACCGGTGTGAGGTGCCAAAGCCGTCTTGAATTAAGCTGCTTTCACACCTGCTTAATTAGATAATGTTGGGTGAATTTTCATTTAGACTTGCTACACTTCACTACAATATTATACGCCATATGGCACAAACAGACTGCAGGACATATTTTAGGATCTTACTCTGTGTGAGAGTGTGGGTTAGTGTGTTCGTGTGCTCTTTGAGTGAATTTGTTCAGCAGGTGTCCAGAAAGCTTGAATGACATGCTTATGCACTCAGGACTAATTTAGACCACTCCAGGTAAATGAAGTATGAAAGCAGAAAAAGCATTTTTCTTTTCTCCCAAACCACTAATTCAGGCACTTGAAGTGTTGGTTGCTGGAGAAAGGTTACACAAGAACTCACCGTCCTTCACCAGAGGAACACACATGCTCTTTTTGTGAAAGATGGTTCAATTCAGTGGTTATTACATCTTTAAAATGCTCTTTTGTGTTGAAAAGTCAACATCAAGAATTATGTTGGTTGCCGTTTCACCTATCAATTAACTGTATGTTTTTTTTTGTTAATAAAAGTCAAACAACATAATTCTCATAATGGACCATGCATCCACATTGCACCACCTGCCAAATCTAATTCATGTCCCGAAACAATTAGTCAACTACAATTTTGATAATTAATGAATCGCTTTAATCAGCTGTCATGCCAAAAAAAAAAATATATAATTCACTGGTTACAGCTTGTCATATTTGAACATGTGTTGCCTTTCTCTGCTTCGTATTTGATTCTTGTTGGTCAAACAAATACTGCCTTTCCTCAAAGTGTGGTAGGGGCTTTTATTTACCTCTGCAAAAAGTAGCAGGCCTCTACTTCTCTACTTGAGGTTTGTATTAGAGGCAGGCCTTATTTCTAAGTTTGCTCAGTGTAATTAGTCATATTTTTTTACAAAGCTTCATACTAATGGTTTCAAATTTAGTCAAAGTGTTAAAGTTGCACGACACAGTATCATTTGGTTTCAAATTAAAAACCCTGCACTTATTGCAAAGCATCTGCAGGCACACCAGACATTGAATTTATTAACCACAGCCATCAGACACTCACCCTTGAAGTTTTGTGTTTAAGGAAATACTATCTGCACATTTGAAATGTAACCGTAATGACTTAGCAGTCAGCAAAAAGATCTATCAAACTAACATATACGTCATTAATGAAAATAATTGATGTAGTACTTGAAGCCATATTACAGTAAAATCTGGCTTGGGAGAAAAACCCAATTAGCATGTATCCAAACATGTCAGGCACCTCATCTTAGCACGATTAAAAAGGAGGGGAGTAAATGAAAAGACAAGTTTAACTGTAGTCATTAATGTTCATCTCTCTGTGTTCTTGATGGGATACCTCATTAAGAATCTGTTAGTAGCAGCTGGCTTGCTATCCTACCCCATTACTGCCCCACTATGCCAGAACCTCTGCCATTGGCCCTGCCACCCATCCCCCATCTCCAATCACCTCCCTCGTGTCTCATATGACATCTGTGTCTCATGGTCCTGTGATGGAATGCTGCTCGCCTGCTATTCCTCCGCAGGTGCTCCCTGCTGGCTGCCATCCATTTCACAGCCATGCTGCTGCTGCTGTGGCTGAGTGACCTGTCACAGGCTGAGAAGTCGGGGGGAAGCCGCTGGAGTCAAGGTTCAAGGGACAATGGTTAAGGAATCAGAAGGAATTGATGCAGCTGCTTTCCATCACTGCACATTGTGTACACTTCATGCAGGACGAAATTCCTCACCTCTAGGAGCTTACTGCTCTGCCTCTGAACTGCTTACCCTCCTGACCAAGCTCATCCTCCTCTTCCTCCTCCAGATCAGACAGAGGAAGGTCACGTCTGTATTTAGACACAGCTCAGGAGACTGTGTCGTCCCAGATGCTGCTCTCAGGTTCTGTATGGCTTCATCCAGCAGTGACTGAAACCCTGCAGTACTGTACTGTACAAGAGGATGGAGTCATTTTGTCACTGGGCCAAAGAAAGTGAACAGAATCACTCTCAGCCCTGCAATCTTCACAAGAATCTCATCAACTGTGCACATAAGAGCAATGATCTGAGTCATGAGGTGAGAATTGTGCAATCTTCCGCTGTATTGTGTAAGCCTGTCAGTAATGCAACTTGCTTCCCACAATCTTAAGTTTCATATCACAGCCAAACCTTGTCATTTATCTGACTCCATAAAACAGTGAAGATTATAATCTTCCCAAAAGGTCAAGAACAAGATCCACATGAGAAAAAGGACACGCACAACTAAAGTAAGGGGGCGGGGTCTCAGTTCATTGACCAGGTAAGTATAATATGCATTTCTTTGGCCAAACTTGAGCTTGTTTTGTGTCAGAGCTGCTTAAAAATTAATATAACAGTAGAAAAACCATCATCTTCTAAGTAAGTGCTGTGGAGAGACACATTTATTCAACTGTGAAGGGCCACGAAAGCAGAATCAAAAGAGACGACCGATTCCATTACATCATGGCAGTGTATTAAAAAGGCTTACAGCAGTAATTTTACCGTTTCAGCTGCCTCTCTTGACCTCCGTTAGCTTTAGATGAGCTCAGAGCTCAGGACGAACTGGTTCCAATAACACGGTAAAAAGTCACTGCAGTCAGTCGAGCCCGATGCCAAAGGGGACCTCCCAACGGCACAAAGGAGCCTCTATCTAAACGCTGAACTTTTCAAAGAATCGTTTCAGCTTGGATTTAGCAGCAGAAACATTGGTTAATACCTGGAGAGGTTGTTTTTTTTTCCAGGGGTCACCATAGCAGCAGGTGAAATCAAAATAAAACCTGGGAGGTTGACTGGAGGGATTTTTAAAAACAGAACTGGGACACCAGTTGATATATACATGACTAGTACTGAGGTCTTAACTTTAAACCCTAAATTGTTGACACTTAACGTCTTAGACTTAACAATCCAGGACGCTGCTGTATCCTACATCCTCAGACAGTGCAATGGAAAAGTACAGTGTAGGATTTTAAAAAGAGACCTTCTTCTTTTCTTGCTGATGCTGTAACAAACTACACCTACTATACTTAAAAAGTAAAGTGGTTTTATATGGATTTCAACAACCGAAACCAGAAAAACCAGTTCCTCAGACCAACAAAGTCCTGGAGAAAATACAGCAGCTTCAAACAGAACCACTCTGGCACAACTCATCAAATCTCCAGCAGCTCATTAACACCAGAATTAGAAATCTTGGTTGGAGCAGAGCACTGGTACTGAACTGAATTACATGAGCCATCACAGAAAGAGCTGATCGACTTAATCACAATGTGAAAAAATAAAAAATCCCAGCATGGCTTGCCAAAGCACATGTCAATATTTTCCAATGGGAAACATCAGGTTTTAATTCATGTGAATCGTATAAAATCTCTTCTTATGCCCATTTTTAGAATCAAAGCTCTTTCACAAAACCAAACCTCACAAATACCAACTTCTTTACAATTTACAGCTGCGAGCAAATCTGTAATTTTCTCATAAACTAAATAAAGACTTTCACAATAAAAAATAATAATAAGCACCCAGTTTTGGATCTCAAAATACATGCCCCGCGCATGATTATGAATAACTGATGCGAGGCGAGTTCCACAAAACACGCTCAAGGCTGAATGAAAATGGTCTTATTTATTCCCAGTGAAAGCAGGTAAACATTTTTTTTTTTTTTTGATGGAGAGTTTGTTCCAGCCGGAAAACTCTCTGAACCTTGTTGATAAAACAGCTGTTCAACCCCAGATGGGTGGCACACGCCTATACAAATACCCACCCAAACGTACACACACATCCCACCATGTCTAACGCTGCCAAGAGCCGCGGCCGGGTACAAGACGATGGCAGCCAGCTCGACCGAGCCGCACTCACAATCCACTCTCTGTGACTGACTGCCCCCACACCCTTTCAACAAATGAAAAGTTCCTTTGACTGAATGAAGGCTGAGAGGCTCTATGTGTACACTGGTGACTGATACCTTATGAATGTAAGATCTCTCCCACATACACACTCTGGTAAACCAGGCGTCACCAATATGATGAGTACAGTGAATATGACAATGTCTGAGGTTAAAAACACAAGTGAACTTGGTACTTGGCACAGGAGGCTACAGGATCCATTAAAACAATCCTCGGTTGGAAATAACAAGATTTAAACTGCACTGCTACCCAGACTGAACAATTATGATGAACATTAAATCACTATATTGGAAGAGCTACATTGATTCTTGTTTGCCTGCTCTCTTTTCTGAAGCACAGGATACTTAAGAAGTGCACTACACCACGGAGAAGACTTTCAGGTTAATTCATCACACCCTGGATGTCCTCCAAAAAGACAGCGGAGAATAAATTCATGTCTGAGAGCTGCAGGATGGTGGGACTCCAGCAGGTACAGAGCAACCAAATGAAGGTTATTAATCCGTCTTCACGAAGAATATTAGTCTCTCTTAATTTACAACCTGGACCGCTGCCAGGAATGAAACCAACTTCACACAATTTGATTAAAAATATAAATTTTACTAATTATATTTGAGGTTCTTAAACGCAGCAGCTGCAATAACAAAAAAAACCTACAAGAAGATACTGTTGGCAAACATTTTTATGATGTACTTGTGTAGATCAAGGAATGAAGTTGGTGCTGTGACCATTCAAAAGTACTTTTGTTTCCTCATCATGGTTCAGTTTCTGCTTCCTTATGAAAAGAGTTCAGCTTTATGTCACTGTGGAGATCATCAGACAACACCAAAGGTGAAAATCTTTGTTCATATTGAGACCGTCTACCAGACGTCGCTCAATGCTTTTCTCATAAGCAACAGAAAATCCTAAGATCAGTAGTCAACAATTTTATACTTTTCAATTGATTTTTCAATAAATATGGATACATAATAAAACCAGTCTCATTCTTTAGCTGTTCAGTGTTGAATTTTGCACGATATATTCTTGAGATACATAAAGCTTTTGAAAATCAGAAGATTTATGAAATAAGACTTCAAACATTTTAAAAAGCTTGTGAGATCTTATTTTAATAGGTAATATGGCCCCCAGGGTTGTAAAAACAGTTTTGTGTATAACAGAGCCTTGCACTCATTAGTTGAGGCTCATCTGACAAGCACAGCTTGCATGTGTCATAATCCTATGCAGCTGCCACTACTGACAGGAGACACCACGACAGGAGCTCAGCAGAACCAAAATAGCAAAAGTTTGAGGAAAATTTTCAGGGGAAAAAAATCCACACTGTCCTGCTGAGCTTGTATAAAGATTCCTTTGGAACGGCCACAAAGCTCATTCCTTCAAGGTTTTGCGTGAATGCCAAGCCAGGGGAAAATACTTCTCTGCTTGCAGTACACCACTTAAATCTAACATCAATACACACACACTGCCATTTGTTCCTGTCATGATGCTGTTATAAAAGACGTGCGCTGAATCACGGAAGCTTGGCTCCTGTAATTTTTGTGTATGCAGTCAAAGACTGGACAATGCCACGCTGTCCTGAACAACACGACCAACTGTGCCGACAGTCTAGCAGGACATAAATATTATAGAACATGTCACGCCGCAAGACTACAGCTTGCTATTCATACAACCTACACTTACAAGTCTGAAAGGTTATTATTTTTAGGTAATTTCTTTTGCCTGGACATAAACTCTTTCTGCACAATGACCACCCCACTGCACTATTCTGAATGTCTGCAGTCAAACAGGAGAAATGATTATAAGTTTGAGACAAGTGGGCAGCAACATTCAGTGATGTAAAGATTTTTTTATCAGTGTAGCTCCTCAACTGGTCAGACGCCTTCAAGTTTGTTAGGTTGGAACTTTTTAAAGATGTCAAATGTCTGTAACCGACTGCACAGAAATCCTGCTACGAGTCTAAACTCAGGATAAACAACAATGTGGCTACAAAAGTTAACACTCAACCAGAGTTTAATTGACTTGAAAATTACCAAACTTAAAGACAATGGCCGAACATAACACACACACAGCTTTGTACGTTGGACTTGTGTATGTATAACAGTGAGATTATCGTATAGACTGTATGACTGACTCGCCTTTTGAAGCCAGGAGTTTGGCATTTGAACGTCACCATGTTGGTTGTCTGAAACTAAAGGTGACCATTTTTGGAAGGCAAGGGAGGAGTGACATCGCCAGTCTGACCCTTGAACCCGGGGACACTGCCCAATCAAACTACCCAGACCCCTAAATCGTCACCTCCCTGAAGTCAAGCATCTTAATTATTAACTTTTCTGCAGATTGAGGACCGGATCACTAAAAAGAAGAATTTTGTTTTTGGAGCCAGCATCTCATGGTTGTGGGGAGTATTGCACTTTCTTGTACTTCCACAATTGCTTCATTTTGCAACCTTGTTGCTTCGTCCATTTCTATGAACTGTCTATGGATTATAGTGAGGCTTGAGATACTAATTGCTCATATATATCCCCAAACCAGACTCTTACTGACATGTAACCACAACTTTAGTTTCTTCTTCACATGCTCTGCTCACACTGGTGCTGTGCACCAGCTCCGAGGAAACAGAAAAGACTCTGGTCTCCCAGAGGTCATTAAGTCTGAGCATCATTCAATCACAGCAGAACAGGAACGCCTGGAGAGCACAACAGCACCACAGTGAATTAGAAAATCTGCATTTTGTTCTATTTTTAAAAAGCTTAAATAACAGGAGGAGTGGAAATGAATGAGGCAAAGCTGCATCTCCAGTAGAAGATGAAAATATTGTTGATGTAATGTCCCTTGGGTTACAAATTCTCAAAGGTATCATCACACAGGGCAGTGTGGACAGCTTTATAGTCTCTGGATACTTTTTTTTTTGTTTTGTTTTGACATGAAAGGGTCCACAGACACAAAGACGACAGACAGCAGTCGGATGGGAAAGGTGCTGCGTCTGACATCTTCTTAGGCACAGCAGGAGTCCCTCTGAAGCTGAGAGAAGTTCAGCTTTTAAGAGAAGCACACTTGATGTGAGCATCTTTCTGTGAACTGACCAATCATAACATGGAACAGGCCGCCTTTCAAAGTACAGCGAGAGACCATGGTCCGGGAGAACATCTGTACCCTTTTTACACCATGTTAAATGAAAAGGTTTCCCTGTGTCCAGGGACCTGGGTTTCCACCAGGAAATGGATTATCAGGAGAAAAAAAAAAACCTGTATTTTCTGCCAGTGCATACAAAATGTCCAGAATGAACTGTTGAACCAGGAATTGTATAAAAAAGCAGAACTGGTGACTTCAGAACTTCAGCTTAACTTGAATGGCAGTGAAATCTTCAGATGGACTGAGAGGTTTGGGTTTATCACTCACAAATACAAATGAACTCATTTTTCTGTTTTTCCTTCCAACATTGTGACTTATCAATGTTATTAATTCTCCTGAAGTGAGTGTGAAATGTGTAAACCAGATTAAACAATTACAGTTATCTGCTTAACACAAGTCAGATTCTTACACAATCTTTATTTTGAGAAACTAATTTGTCCCACTGTGCAGATTAGAAATTAATTTCCCCTCCTACAGCTTGTAAAGTAGATATCCCCTCTGTCTCTGATGCTGGAGCTTCCTGAATGCAACAGCTTTAGAAAGAATAGTAAGAAAAACACTACACCTGCATAGGCACATTTGTTACCATATGAGGTTTTACTGCAAAGAAGAACCACATGCTGCATGAACAGGGAAACCATGGGAACTTAGTTGTAATAGTAGGAAATTAATTCTACTATAGTATTTGTTTCCCCAATATCGTGATAAATGACTGTAAGGGAAATGTATACAAAACCAGCTAAACCTATTTTCAGGTCAGTGAACAACTGTGCAAGTGACTTATGGGATAAAGAATAATAAATACTTGGAAAAAAACTAAATAGCTCAGAAAAATAAAAGTATACAAAGCAGTAAAACCAGACATCAGTTGCGTTTCTCTGCACCACATCAATACAAGTAGCTGTTATTGTGGAAATTTCATCTTTCATCTTCAGCGCTTCATGACAGAGATCTTGTTGTAGTTACAACTGCACTTACATACACCTACATGCAGCTTAGAGAAAGCTAAACAACATCAGTATATGAACAAATAAAAAAAATATGAGAGCCTTGTTAGATGAAGTAAAAGACTATAGTCCTCCTGGTTAGATGCTCAGTAAGCCGAGAGTGAAAAGCTTAAAGTGGGTGATTGCACTCACCCCCACTCACCAAAAACACACACCAGCAGATGTCAAGGCATCTATTCAGAGGATATTGATCGCCTCTTTCACTCTGCCAATTACATGTGATAAACTGCTGTGACAGTTACTGCAAATTATTTTAATAATTGCTTTCCTTTTAGGCCCAACAAACTGGACGAGAAGATTCAGCTGGACAAATAGCAAAGAGGAACAAGGTACAACAAGTTGTTATTTTGAGTCGTGATATCCAGCTGCTGACCTCGCCACGCCATCTCTTCCACAGAGCAGCAACAAACTGAGCCCCCCCGTCAGTAGCAACAGCAGATCAGTAGCATGTCCTAATGGGGTAGTTTCATTAGTGAAGCAGATGAATCAAATACTTGGCCAAATGTGCAATTATCCATCTCTCGGTGGATGGAGGTCATAGGGACTTTATGAGCAACTGGAGCCCATAAATAAATGATCAGTAAATAGCTTACTCGATACAGCAGACGACTCTGCATGATGTCCCCGCTCAACTCATCACATAATGATGCAGATATGTTAAAAAGATTCAGCAGATTTAATTGTTTGCTACTGTAGCGTTAACACTTTTATTTTCAGGGTGCACTGTAAAAAGGAGGCTGAACTGTTCCTGAAATTCAGGATCAGTAAAGATCCAGCTTTAAGCCTCCCAACTTCTTTTCCCAGAAACTGAGATGTAAGACCACCAGGGTTTTCCAAACAACAACACAAAGGTGGTAAATTATGTTCTTAACAGCAGAGTCCACAGAGAAGACCTTAAATGCGCCAAAGAAAACGACAGTTGTTTATAAAAGTCTGCATCTGAGGTGGTCCGTGAGGATAAAACCCAGGAGAGTGCACGGTAAGAGCTGAGGGTTGCCAAATGTTTACACATTTCAGCAAGTTATTTGCATTGTCCACTGGGAGACAATCAGCACACAATTCCCTCCCAGCAGGATTACAGAGATAAGATAGAGCCTAAATGGATTTTGCACTCCTCTAACAGGGACTTGTTTACAAAAGCCAAACTTTTTGAGGCATTTTTAAAGTTCTAACAACTTGTTAGCTCCACAGAGGAAAACGTGATAAAAATATCTGCCGCTTGGCTGAACTTGTGCAGGTTATTCAAAAGTTAAAAAAATAAATAAATAATGTCTGTGTCCTTTCACCAAATAAGACAGACTGAAACTCTTTAAGTTAAGGCCACAGCTCTGCCAGCTTTGATAAAGATAAGTTCTGGCCACAGTCAGGACCTCAAAGCAATGTGTTTTGAATAAACAGATATTTTCAGAGAAGGGGACCCCACAATTAGTAATTTGAGACTCTCTCTGCGTGTGGGTCCCAGTCCAATTCTCTGGAATCAATCAAAGCTCCCAAAGGAACTCCCTGGACCCCTTAATCTCCTGGTTTTATTACTTTCCAGACAGTCGGCCTGTTTCACCCTACCCCCATCTCTCTTTTGTACTGATCTCCAGCAAAGCCAAGGAGGTTTTTTTCTCTCTCCCTCTCTCTCTATCTCCCCTTCCACTACTGCAGAGCGCTTTTCATGCAGGAGAGGGTCTTTCATCAGACTCCACACGCAAGAGAGCCCAACAGCTACCAGAGGCCCGTCACTCCAAGGCCCGTCTCTCTCTTTTTCCCTTTTTTTTTGCACATTCATTCTTTTAACTGACAAAATAAACAACGCGCTTTCAAAGGCGCATGGACAGCAACTGTTTTGCATATCACGAGAATGATGAGTAAAACTGGGCCATGTTGCACAAGAGTCAATTATACTCACAATTTTCCAGACCACATGCTGCTGTGTCTGATAGTGTCTTACCAGCTTAAATAAAGATATGACTTTGTCACGATGGGGATGTGTGATAAGGGGCTGGGAGCTGTGCAATCTAATGACTGCAAAGACATTTTTTTTTCTCGTGGCTCTCCAATGTATCCCGGGCACTCGTGGCTTTTAAAGTCCTCACAACAGATTGTATGGGGGTTGTGCTGAAACGTACACATTCAAATGACTACCTCATAATAAGAAATCACCTCTGCTGTGAGTGGAAGTTCAGATGCATGACAACAGCAGCAGTAGTAATAAGACATATAGTGAAATGCAGACTGCAGTGCAGTGGCCTCACTTCCAAACAATTAACAGAAGCAAATGAATTGGGTTCTGTTTATCCATCAGCTAAACATGTATTGACGCCCAGGTAATGAGATGTCTGCTGGACTGATGATGCCAGCTTATTACCTGACAGTGAACACTAATGACTCTGTGCGTAGTGTATTTTTCCATCCTTTCGCATTTCCATGACCACACAGCTTGCCACGCACAGACAGATGGATGAAGTCAATCTCAACAAACAAACGCGTTATTCGGCCTTTCACATTTCAACTGCACATAATCCACGGACACGCTGGTGAAACGACTACACCACATGAATCACTGGAAGTGGAGAAACCTCTCAGCAGATCTGACTCAACAGCCTCAAATGCAGACAAAAGGACGGAGTGTGAAAGCGTGTTGCTTTACTGCTGGAAAGAGGGCTGGTCCACAACTAAACAGTGTTGCATGTTATGAGAAAGTAGCCTACTTTTAAAGTTATCTAAATGCTGAACGAGTCGCTGCCCTGAACACAACACAATTAGCTACCGAGCACCACGTCTGGTTTTCCGAGACATTCCTCCTTGTGTGTCTTTTTTTCCCTTCCCCACAACTACAGTGTAGGTAAGTTTCTCCAGTCGAAGCGTAAAGACGCAGACACGCAGCACAACTGTGAGCAGCGTTGGAGAGGACGGTATTTACCTTTGTCGACATGCTTTGCCGCGGTGGTCTCCGTGTAGAGAAAGGTGAGACAGAGGAGAGAGAGGAGCGACAGAGCTCCCCGCTCGGCCATCACTTTTCACAAATAAATCTTTGCAGGCTTCAAGAACCCCGAAGAAGCTTCAAAAAAATAAATCCTTAAAATCCCCGGCCACCTCCTTTAAATGCACAAAGAGGGAAAAAAAGTTCAAAGTCCTAAAATGTGCAGAAACATCCGGAGCCAGGTACTTTTAAAACTGGCCGGATGAAACATGTAGCTGGAAGGAGAGAGCCGCAGGTTAGAGACTGTTTTCTCAACTTGGTCGAGGCAGAGGTCGGGAAAAAAACACTGAAATCAATCCATTGCCACGGAGGCACAGCCCTCAAAAAAAGATTTGCGGACTATTACGCACCAACGTGCCGCACTACACTAAAGCCGATATCTGCCCCAGCGCGCAAAACACTTGAAAGAGCTCAGTTGGAGAAAAGATAAGATCCGAGCAGAAGGAGAAATCTCCGCCGCGGCCAGCTCACTGCTCACGGACGGGACGTAAGAGAGCAGCGTGTAGAAGGGCTGGATCTCCACCGGCTCCCCGGAAAACAGGGCGCGGAGTCACACCAAGTTTGGATCCTGGCTGTCTGTCTGTGTGCTCAGGCGAAAACTAAAATACGGTGTGGGACTGCAGGCGGAAACAAACACCACCTGGTGAACACCTCAGGTTCACCGGTGCGCCAAAATTACGCGCAGATTTTACGCCTTACGCACACTTAATACATACAAACTTTAGGTCCAAAACATACCTACTCCATTTACACAGGATGTCTGTGCATTCAGATGCCCAATCAAAGTCATTGTAACTTTTTACAGTTAGTTATTTGTTAGTATTTAGTAGGCTATTTTTAACATTTTATTTGTATTCTAAAAAGAATATTTTTAGTGGAGTAGTATACATTCTGTAGAATGTATACTAGGTTACTTGTTACTTATCTATCTATCTATCTATCTATCTATCTATCTATCTATCTATCTATCTATCTATCATTTCCATGATAAATGGTGATGCAGAATATTCAGTGAATTCAGCTGTCTAACTGAACTATAAATACCTCCACACTGTTGTATAATCTGATACTGACATTGTTTATTATTGTATGTTGTACGTTGTAAATCTTAGGCCATAAAAGCTGATGTTAGACTATGTTTGGCAGATAAAGATGTGGATAAACTCCATTTAGGCAGGTTTAACCTCCACTGCACTTGAGCTTTCATTGGTCTCGAGGGGAGATACTTTGAGATTCAGCTGAAAAGCCATAAAACACGATCTTAATTCATGTCACAAGAGTCCTCTACATCCAGAATTCAATAGCAGTAAATCTAGGTTTAATACGTGTCCCTTTTATAACCCAACCCTGCAGTTACAGACCTTTCACACTGGACAGGGTGCAACCCACATCTATTGAAGCTGCCCTGAACTAACTACTATTAACAACCCAAAAAATCTTTCACTGTTTAGAATATTGTTCACTGAAATCCAACCGGACCAGAGGCCAACATCTGTAACCTGACTCTAACAGATTATGTCACATGGTGGCTGGAAATCAGAAGATAGGATTAAGCCCCTTAAGTTTCAGATGAAGTTGCTTAAAATAATCTCAGGGGATAAAGCGAATATCCTTGTTTTATAAGGATGGAGACGTAAAAGAGTATTAAATCAAGGTGACTACTCTGACATTTGCACCACTCCCTTTTTGGAGGAAGGCTTGTGATTCTTGGTATAAAAAGTGAGCACTTGTTTGCTGTTAAATGGACCAGTATTCTCTATCAGCTTGTGACTAAGCTTTAGGGAGAAGTGAAAGAGGAACAGAGTCCTGGTTGGAAACAAACAATATTCCAACACTGCTGCCTCATCCATAAAACAAAGCCTTTCACTGAGACACATGGAACAGCTCCCCCCACTGGTTTGAGGAGTCCATGACATATTAATCATGAACATATCCCCCCCTGGGCATGACAGAGCCTCTTTTTGTTTGGTATCTCTGTGGCTGCCCTGGACCTGTTTTCATTTTAACTGTCAAACATAACATTTTCACTTTCAATTAATGATGCTCTCCTTACTGATTGCATGGTGTGCCTCAAGGTTCACCTTTTGGGCTTAACAGTGTTTCTTTATACCTTTGTCATACTATTTATCATCTCTTTTCATTCTTTTACAAATACAATCTGTCATAGCCTTCGAGTAAACTATGTATGAGTATAATAACAGTTTAGCTGCTGTCAGGGACTATATTTCTAAGAAATTTCTGCCTCCCAGTTCTTGCACACTTGATGTCCTTGTAATTCTTCAACACATGTCAAGAGATCAGGCACACACACGCTATGCCACACAGTTCAGCAAGGCTGCAGAGAAGACATGAGGGTAGATACTGCCATGCTTCCTAGGGGGCAGTAGAGGGCTGATCGGCTAATTGTTAGTGAAGGAAATTGGTAAGAAACTCCTAACTTATAAACAAGTTAGCACTGAGGTCAAAGAGATGCATGTCGGAGTCATATACATAGCATCTGATGTACAAACTGGTTCAGAGAGGGGTCGGTCTTACTGGTAACACTGTAAATCAAACTTTGAAGAGGATTTTACATGTTTTCTGTCCTAAATACAGTTTTACAGTGTTGGGTATTCAAAACAGCCTGTGCCATTATGAGATAAATAAAGATTTTTTTAACTGCAATCGATGTAAAATTTCTCTGGAGGAGGTCAAAACGATACATTTATAGCTCTATTATCCATTTTTTATTATAGATAATAGGTCCTTTGTTAAATGACCCTAATTTTACCTCTTAATTTATTGTGTGAATGTTGTGGACCTGTTCTTGATTTGTGACTGACAACAAGTCAATAATCAGCCTATTCAGAGTGAGCTGCATACCATGTTACACGTCTGACTTGATTTTATTTTGAAAATTTGTTACATGTTAAACCCTTCTTGTCTCTACTCCAACCCATATTTCCCCTTTGGGATTAGTAACATGTTATCTTATCTTAACATGGGTTTAGGCTAACTGAAGATAAGGTTTGGATAAAGTCTTTTCAGATATATATCAGTAGTTTCTCTTTTAAATTTATTAGATTTTTTTAAATTCTGTTCTGAAATTCATAACAGAAAAAAAAACAGCTGATTTTTTTTATCTTGATATTTTGTTGCAAAGGTTCTGGAGTGACTTTTGATATTGACACTTTGAAAAGATGGTTTGAAAATGATACTCTCCAAAATTTCACAGATTGCTCTTCAGGTAATGGCAAATTTACAACATACAGTAAATACAGTACAGTTGGGGTTTTTTTCTTGTAGCTGGGTTTGAACAACCAGTTACTGTAACGTAATGGCCAACATTTGTTCCTCTGCAAGATATCTGAGAAACTAAAACATTTATTCACACTCCAACAAACCCCACAACAGCTTTTTACAGTCTGCTGTGCTCTTCATAATGAAGCAATATATTCCACAGCAGACCTGCCTGTTAAACACAGTTCACATCCACAGGCCAATTATATTATGTACAGGCACACAGCTGGGCTCGCTCCTAATTTCCAACAGTGCTTTTTTTTCCCCACAGCCTGTTGCTCAGCAATCTGAGAACATATTTCTTCCAGATTAAAGAACAAGGTCAGAACCAAATCTCATATCTCCAACATTAAAGAGATATTCACATCATGAATCAAGTAATGGCAACCATGCAGTCGAGGAAATGGCCATTAGATTACTGCACGGAAGAGGACGGTGGATTAACTTGCATTTGAGGCAGCTGTTAAGCATAATGTTTCAAACGTTTCTAAATATTTTCAACTCTTAAAAGCAGCAACCATATGTACAGTAAAACACATTCAGGCATTGTTAAACTGGACGGATGTGTGTGTGTTTTCAGAGGACTGAGAGGATGCACAAGAGTGATGTGGCCTTTACTTCAGTGTGGTGACAATAAAATGAAGCTAGTGCACACTTTAACACTATACTTTTCACATTTACTGCCTTGAATGCTGTGCTATTTAATCTTAAACATACTGCTTGTTAGCATTACCACTCAAAATATAATATCAACAAATCAGCTATTCCGTTCGAATGGTTTGTGTGGATTATTGATGCTGGCATTGAGCTGTATGTGATCCCAGCTTGATCCTGATCTTATTTAGATTCAGATTAAGAGACATGAGGCTCGGCTCATGGTAGAGCCAGATGAACCGTCTTTAGCGTGGCATTTGGCGCATGCTGAGGATTATTTGCATCCTCTGACCCCTGAATGCAAAAGAGCAGTTGCAATGCTTAATTACAATGTAAATTCAAATAGTTGAATAGATAGGAGAGTTATGGCAAAACATGGACCATGTATAGTTTGTGGAATCGCACTTGAAGCCAGGAGATCAGCATTTGAACGTCACCATGTTGGTTGCTTGGAGCTAGATGTGACCTTATTTGGATATGAAGGGAGGAGTGAGGAGGCAGGCATGACCCTAGAACCTGATGACAGTGCCCACTGTGTATGAGACTGGCATTCAGGTGTAGTTTCATTGGAGACCTGATCTGTCAATCAAATTGTCCACACCCCTAAATTTTGCTCCTTTTGAGGCCTAATATCTACTGAATGATAGTGTTTTCAGATGGATCACCAAAATCAGTAATAAGAAGCTGATGAATTTAAATTGAAGTCAACGCGAGCTTGAGTTTTTGAAAGCCAACATCTAGTGGTCACTAGGGGCATTACACTTCTTTGCTCTTCTGCATTGGCTTCATTTTTGAGCCCTGGTTGCTTCATCCATTTCTACACACAGTCTATTTGGCAAACATAGTAGCAGTAGCTGTTGTCATTTGTTGAGTGTATATAAAATAAAATGTATCGGACCTGAGCAAATGGTAGGCATGAACTGATAAAACTGATTGGCATGCACAGTGTGGTGTTTGTGTGTTTGTGTGTTTATGTGTGTAGACTGCTAACCCACAGCTGCTGTGTACCTGGCCCACACCCCGGGCTAAGGATGGCAACAGTGCATGGCCTCATTGACCGTTCCCACCTGCCAATGTGCAACACACAACTTGCTTTAGCAGGGAGCAGCCGGTGAGCACTCAGACGCTCTCTATCATACATGTGCTTGCCTGGGCACATTTTCAGAACCTGGCACAGCTCACCTCACATATGTCAGCACTTTCTTTTCCTGTCTTCACTCTTTTCCTGGATGCTGGTAATCATTGTTCTAATTACCTCTCAGTGTGCAGCTTAGATATCGCTGCGCACAGCCCGCTGAAACCAGTGGCTTGATTGACGTCAGAAGTCATGAAGAGGACAATGATGGAGCGAGCAGACATTCAGATTCACACTCACAGTGACCAGATAATCAGAAGTGCTATTAATTCAGATGATAATACAATAAAAATAATCCCTGTATTGGCCATTTTATGGAGATTTGCTCTTGAAGGAACAAAATGTAAGGTCAAATTCCTTTGAAAAGTAATGTACCCACATTGTGTGGGTATGTGGGCCACATAGAGGTTTTCAGCAGTTTAAATATTTATTCATCATCAACACAATGTTTGCTTACACTGTGCATAGAGAAAGTACATGAAAATCAGAAAACACATAAACATTGAAATAAGGAAATAATAAAAGACAATATTAACTGAAAATAAAAAAGCAAAAGTATGTTGTAGGCAATAAATAACACAATGTAAGCAAACATTTAAAAAGGAAATATGGAACATTAATAGTTGATAACATAACATTAAATATTGATTAGAATAAGACATGAAATGTGGGCCAAAATGTGAAGATGGAGTTTTTAAGTGATAAAATATGAGAGATAAATCAGATTCTAGCTGTGAATAAGACACACATACACACCAACAAATAGTTTGCAAGTGTGCATCCATAAAAAAAATTAATCTCCCGTCTAAGTGTTATAACTCTGCAAAGAAGAGGTGGAAACAAGACGGCAGTGTGTGGGCATTAGATCTTCCTGTTGAACTCAAACTAATAATAATTGACTACTGGCCATGTGTATGCTGTGTATCAAGGGTGCAAACCTTTTTATTTCAGTGTCATAGGCAGTGTCATATTTCTGTTTGAAATGTGTTCACCATATGGGAGAATAAGGGAAAGTATATAAACACTTAAGTAACTCAATCTCAAGGTGAAACAGTGCAGTAAAGGTGGGTCACACTAAGTAAGGTCTGGCAATCATCACTTTGATATATGAGTTTTCAAAGCAACATGAGCTCCAGAGAGGCCTGATTGTCTGTGGCCGAACTGCAGGTGCACCTGTGAGAAGAAATGCAAAATTATTTCATCTGTCAAGGGGAACAGGCGGCTTTGACGAGGGTTTATTTCAGCAACAAATTTAAACTGTAAATTCCAAGTATGCTACAGAGATGAGTGTTTGAAGGCTGTGATTTATTTTCAAGGGGAATGGTATCGAAAATCTTGACAACATATGCTGAACAAAGCCAAAGAGGAGGATGCAAACAGCATAAGCATGAGTTACACGTACCTGGTATGAATGTGAAACCTTAATACTTCAATGGCATTAAACCAAATGTAACCCATTATTGTTTGTAGCGTTGAGGATTAAAGTCCTTTGTCATGATGGGCTTACACTTTTACCACAGACAGCATAGAAATAGATGAAGCAATGGGGCCTATGCAGAAGTGCAAAAAAGTGCAATACCTCTGATGGCCACTAGATGTTCTCTCCCAAAAACTCTGGCTCTCGATGCACGCAGCGGTGTGACGTATTTTCCGGTAAAATATCAGGAGGCTGACCACTTCCGGATCCATTGCTTTCAGTGATGTGGTAGTCTCTCCGGTCGTGTGTTTAAGTGACAAAAGGTAGTAATTACATATTCTTTTTTTGTTTGTTTGTTAGTTTATGTACTCGCGCTCGTGTATGTGCATCGTTGCGTTTTATTATGACGGCCAAAAAGGGAAGTTTTACTCTTAGAAGAGAGAAGACAGCGCAGCTAGCCATCACTGCTGCGTCCCAAAATGCACGGCATCAGCTAAGTGTAACTCCGTTCTGAGTTTTCACACGTTTCCGAAGGATGGTGAATTACGGAAGAAATGGATTGTTAATATAAGAAGAGAATTTTCTGCGACAGATGCCACGCGAGTGTGTAGCAGGCATTTTACAGCAGCAGATATAATACAGCCTTCAACTCCTGGAGGACGGAGACTTCTAAAGAAGGGAGCTGTCCCAGTTCTCTTTTGGCTCATTCACACTGGGACCTACTCGCTTCTCTTCGCTTCGGATCGCTTGGGACTGCCCCCCCTCTGTAGCATTCACATTGCCGAGGATAGTGCCTTTCTCAGTGTACCTGGGCGTCATTCGTGACATCATCTTTTATGCGACACACAGATGTGGAAAGAAGCGATGGAGGAACAACTTTTTTAATTTCTCCCTGCACTGCTGCAAAGTCCTGCGGTAGCCACGTGCAGCCATCTGGTCCGAGAGTTGCTTGTAAATCCTTTCATTTCGGACCGCGCTATCCAGCTTCCGTTGAATGTTCTCATCTCCGACTAATGTCAAAAAGGTTTGCACCTCGTCCTGAGCCCACGGGGCAGGATTTCTAGTAGCTGATGCCATTTCTCTTCTTGATGTTATTTTAAATACGTCTGCACGGTTCGGCGAAGATTTAGAAGTGGCGTGCTTGCCGGGAGAGATTACGTGCAGCGCAGTGATGACGCAACGACACAGTGACGATTCCGACCAATAAGATTTTAGTACCTGCTCCGACCTGACCAGGTACTTTTTTTGGAACCGCAGGAGAGGAGGTACGAAAAGTTGTACCAGGTACCAAGTTCCAGGTACTTTTTTTCCCGTGTGAATGCGCCATTTCCGAAACGAAGAGAAGCGAGTAGGTCCGAGTGTGAATGCGCCACTAGAGTGGAACAATTATTCTGTACCTGCCCCACGTCCCAGTGTTTGGGATCGGACAGAGCGACCTGATCCC
>OOFC01038324.1:0-18080 GCA_900323345.1 Pseudochromis fuscus
GGTATGACACGAAACATCTGCACACGTAAGGCAACATTTTTGGTTTTTGTTCCCTAAAACGGCTCTTCCAAACCAAGTGCAAAAAAGTCAAAAGAAGAAGAAGGGCAGAAACAACAAAAAAGAAAAAAAAAAAAAAAAAAAAAAAAAAGATGAACGCAACCTGGGTCGACAACTTAATACTGACGGAGAGAAAAATAAATAACAAAAACATTGCCTTCTGCAGTAAATAGCGCTGAAAATGAAGGAGACTTATTTTTAGTGTGGGGAGACCGGCTGGAGTCTATCCCACTGTGCAAAAACCTCTTTTAAAGTCCCTAAAAAGACTCCTCCCCGTCTGCGAGGAGGCAGAGAAGGAGAAAAAGAGGGGAGACTGGTATTTTTTTTTCCTAAAATGGCTACGTGTTTTCCTCAAAATGGCCACGAATGGGGACGATACTGGCTGGCCGGGCCGGAGCGCTCACTCCCGCCCGCTGGCCGAGTAGGAGAACTGTGGGAAATGAGGCCTTCGCTCGTTGTCCGCCGCGTCCATCCCGTCCTCGTCATCTGTGTGGACAGAAACAGAAGTGTTCAAGTAAACACAGGCCAGCTGACAGGGAGGTCATGTGACAGAGCGCTGACTTTTTACTCAAAATGTGGGTATGAGCTCGAACGTGGGGTGAAAAGTTCAAATTGGAGCTGTAATAAACTGATGGCTCTTTTCCACCTCATGGTACCAGCTCGACTCGACTCGACTCGGTAGCGTTTCTGTTACAGAGGATTGTCCCTCCTCCCTGTAGCTGGTGATCGGATGAAGGAGGAGAAAGTTGATGAAGTCGATTTCAGAATAACTGTTGTGGTGTCACAGAATCAGTTTGAAGATTTCCGGAGAGAAATTAGTTGTTTTAATTTCAAATACATTGTAAAATCTCAGGTTAGAGCCTGTTTAAAAAGCTGCTCGGAGGTTTCCAGAGATGTGAGGTCCTGCTACAACCTCCATCAGCTGTTCCACCGACCGGCCAATCAGAGCTCAGGATGCTGCTGATGTTTATTAAATATCATTTTCACGCTGCACTAAAGCCTATTAATGTACTTTGGATCTTTATCATGTTTTTCCCACATTGTAGAAACTTGTTCTGACTCTCACTGTGCTCTGGGTACAAATATTTGTGTGTCGCACACTGATGACACAGTGAGGATTCTAACCAATCACATGTTAGTACCTGCTACGACCTGGCCTGAGAGCAGGTACTAGAAAAGTGGTACCAGGTTCCAGGTACGTTCTCCTAATAAAAAACAAACCAAACTGAGTAGAGCTGGTACCTGTAGTGGAAAAGTGTAAATCTGCTTTGCTATAAAAATGGAGGACAGTGGCATGCAGAGCCGTCCTGACCGTACACCAAAACACTTTGAGAAGCAACGTTTTGGATTCTGTTAACCAGCCGCTGTCTTTGTTGTACTGAGAGCGACGTAGACGTGACATCACACAGAAACCAGGAAGTTATGACAGCAGTTAAACTAAATCTGACGCAGGACGAATGGGACGACATTCTGTACACACTGCATGGTGCTTATGTAACATAACAGCACATCAAACACAACCGGTCTGTTTTAAGACTCTGACACGTCCTGTGACATCACTGCTCGTAATACTGATATGAAAAACATATCAAGCAAATACAAATCCAGCTCTTATCCTTGAAAAGAGTCATGATCATTTTAAACCAAATTAACACAAACCAACAAAGTCATGGTTTGAATTAAAGAAAAAGAAATGGTCCACATTATTTCATCTTTTTACATCTTAACATCGGGGGGAAAAAAGCCTAAAATGTTGGGTAAATATAAAAAAAATGCTGGAAAACAGTATAATTCATAAAATACTGGGAAAAAACTGCAAAATGGATAAAAACCATCCAACAGTTTTTGTGTACATCTATGAATTTAGATTGGAAGCAGCAGAGAGCAAACATGCCAGCTTGTTTATATTGTCAGAGCTCCCCCAGAGTCACTGACTGATGAGGAGTGAACTGGTCTGTGTGAAATCAGTGCAGTTCTCCTCTGAGCCAGCAGGAGGCAGGAGTCACTCAGAAACTGGCAGTAATTCAGCAGAAACCAGAGGACTGGGAGCTGTGCTTACATTTTTCCGGCGGAGTGATGGTGATGGTCTGTGCTGTGAACTCTTCGTCGAAGTAGCGCGTGTCCGTCTCAGAGCTGACCTGGGGCTGGAAGGGTGGGACCAACTGCAACACACACAAACCAGGATGTAAAAGGTCAGCAACACATCTGCTGCTCAGTGATCAGCCCGGTCAACATCTGGATCAGCGTATACGGTTCCCAATATGGCTGATATGAGAACTACAATACAGAAAAATAATGTTACTACACTACTTCTACCGCTATGTTCTACTTCCACTCCAATACATTTCAGAAGGGCATACTGTTTTCTTTCTTACTCCATTTTATCCAGTTATTAGGCAGTGGACTGAGGCCCTTCACAGAGTTATATTTGGGAATAACTACATATACAGGGGATATAGAAAGTCTACACACCCATGTTCAAATGCCAGGTTTTTATTATGTAAAAAAAATGAAACCAAGATAAATAATTTCACAACCTATAGCCTGTACAATGGAATTGAAAAACAAACTGAAACCTTGAAAGGGGAAAAAGAAAAAAACTTTCAATAACCTGATCACATAAATATACACACCCTTAAAACTAATACTTTGTTGCACCTTTGCCCACTCTTCTTTGCAAAACTGCTCCAAATCTGACAGACTGCGAAGGCATCTCCTGTCCACAGCCCTCTTCAGATCACCCTACGGATGTTCAGGTTCAGGTCTGGACTCTGGCTGGGCCATCCCCAAACCTCAATCTTATTCTGGTGAAGCCATACTTTTGTGTGCTTTGGATCATTGTTGTGCTGAAAGATGAAGTTCCTCTTCATCTTTCGAACAGAAGCCCGAAGGTTTTGTGCCAACATTGTCTGATACTTGGACCTGTTCATAATCTCCTCCACCCTGCCCCAGCTCCAAGAAAAACAGCCCCAAAGCATGATGCTGCCACCACCATGCTTCACTTCTGGTGATGAGCAGTGTTGTTTTTGTGCCAAATATACCTTTTGGAATTATGGCCAACAGTTTACCGTTGGTTTCATCGGACCATAACACCTTTTCCCACCTGTTTGGGAGAATTTAACTGTCCTCTTGCAAAATGAAGCCGGGCTCGGATGTTTTTCTTTGTAAGATAAGTCTTCCATCTTGTCACCCTACCCCATAGCCCAGACATATGAAGAAGACGGCACATTGTTGTCACATGTACTACAGCCAGTACTTGAAGACAGGAATTCCTGCAGCTCCTTAAATGTTGCTGTCGACCTCTTGGCAGCCTCCCCAACCACTTTTCTTCTTGTCTGATCATCAATTTTGGACAGACATCCTGTTCTTGGTAATGTCACTGTTGTACCATATTTTCTCCACTTGATGATGACCATCTTCACTGTGTCCCATGGTTTATTTAATTCCTTGGAGATTCTTTTACACCCTCCACCTGACTGATATCTTTGAACAATGAGGTCCCTCTGATGCTTTGGAGGCTCTCTGCAGATGAGGCTTATGCTGGAAGATGTCTCTACAAAAATGTCAGGAAAATGCTACTGGAACCACTGCACATTTATGTGGGATTAATCAGAGGCTCTTTAAATGGTGACAGGTGTGTGCTGACTCCAGTGTAACATGAGTTTGAATGTAATCGGTTAAATCTGAACACAGTCACATCCCCAGTGATAAGAGGGTGTGCACACTTGTGCAACCTCATTATCTCAGTTGTTATTTTTACTTCCCCTTCCTGAAAGGTTTCAGTTTGTTCTTCAATTCTGTTGTACAGGTTATAGGTCACAGTAAAGCTGGAAAAAGTTGTGAAATTATTTATCTTGTTGTCATTTTTTTACATCACAAAAACCTGGGCTCTGAACAGGGCTGTGCAGACTTTCTATATCCACTGTAGAAAAAGTCCATTTTCTTTCCAGTTATCAGCCCCCATATCTGTAATCTGAATGTTCCCCATGGAAAATCCATACCCGTCTCTACTTGGTTCATAGTTTGAGGGTGAAAAATAATTTAAGGAGAAATTCACCACAGCTGCCAGCAGATACTACAACACCAAAATCAGAGATGTTGGTGTTTCTTCATCAATGAAATTCTCGGCAAAACAGCTGCAGATTATTTTTCTGTCAGTCGGCCGATGCACCGCTGGTTTCAGCTTTAGCAGACATGTTGTTTCCTTCAGTGACAGACTTTGTGGCCTCGTGTTTGAGTGTTCGTCTGCTCCCACCATGACGCTGCATTCACACCAGATGTGACGTTGCAGCTGCATTAACTCTTCACGTACAATCAGTCCCATCCACACCAACTCTGCTGGGGATTTTTTTTTTTTAGCAGTGGTTGAACTGAAACTACGACCCTGTTCACACTTGGATAGACACGTTTACGCATGTCTGAGCTCCTCTCCACCATTTTTCAAACTGTGGTGCTTCAATCACCTCATCCTGCACGGTCCTGCTGCATTCATGACGTATTTTCTGTTACGTCCTTGTCGGGGACACATCAGGACATATTAGCGTTTACATTACAAAACATATGTGGTCGCATGCGTTCTTGAACACCTCTACATGTGGTTTGAGTGATCAGATCTCAATGAGACTTGGTGGAGACTTGGTGGTTGATCATCTGAGACGCATCTTAACACCAGGTGTAAACAGGGTCTGCGGGACTCATTTTGGATTTGCTGTTTGAACAGGTTTTGGGATTTATTTATCCACCTACGCAAGGACGCCATTTATCTTAATCATCAATCTTTTTTCAGGCTGCTCCTCATTACTATTAAAAACCTTTTGTCCATAAATGATTAAATGTAGAGACGTAGAAAGGAAGTAGACCTGGACCTGCTGCAGTACTGGGAAGCTCTCTGGAGCTGAACAAAATAAATGGCGTCTGTTGAGAGGACCTGCTGATGTTTGGACTGATTTATATTGTTCAAATGAGATAAAGATGAGGTAATTTTTTTCTTTCCTGTGCTATTTTGGAGTTTACATCCCAGCCAGACTTCTTTTGAAAAATTAGGTAACCCTGATACCAGAATATCTCAGATACGCCGTTTGAATAAATTGCCATTGAAGTTAAGATGACGTCTAGCAGCTAAATCCTGCTCTCACCTTCTTGTCGTAGACGTCCTGCCAGTCGATTGTGCCAAAGAAACTGTGCCGCATGATCTCCTTAGCGTCATCCGGTCCGCCGCCCAGCCTGTCAACGAACACAGAGAGAGAAGAAGAAGACGTCGAAGTCAGACATCAAATGGTGCTCTTACAAAGTCTCCATCAATGGAACCAGAATATCCACCTGCTACTGATCCTAAAATAACTCGGCGAGGTGAACGAGTTCGCTCTCTGAAGCGACAGTAGCCTCTTTTCGCCGGTTTCTTCGTTAGACACAGAAAACGCCTCCAGGATAATAAGAGTGGGAAATTAACAGCAGCCACCAGCCAGTTTGTCTAAGAGCACTTCTGTTGAATACCAATGATCATTAAGAGGTTCTGTTCCCCTCCTAACATCATGACGGCTGCTTTAAACCCAGAAACCATCCGGTGCCTTCAGGTCAACAGGCCATGATGGATTTACTTGGATTTACGTGAAGCACAGGATTTACTTTCTTTGGATCTCTGATGTCCACAACTGGTAGCACAGACCTGACCCTTTGTCCCTTTTGTCTTTTGGTGTGGAGTTATTTTAGATAAACACCAAGACAGAATTTAACATTTAAAGACATTTTTATACCATTCAGTAAAAACATCCCCGTCTGACCAGCATCCACACCTGACTGGTGAAGCTGGTGGAGCTGAACCATCCTCAGATGCAGCAGCCTGGACCTACACGTCCAACATACAGACCCTCAGCAGAACAGGACGGTGAGTTCCAGTTTGTATTGAAGCCTGTTAATGCAACATGACTCCATACAGTCATCACTCCATCCAGGAACCACTGCTCCACATCTTACAATGCTGATGGTTTCTACTAAGACCTTTTATACTACAAACTCCTACAGGTCATTATGTATGATGCTGTTTGTTGTAAGGTTTCATTTGACAGGCTGTTTGAATACCGGTGGCTACAACACAACAGTTTACACTGTGTTGTTACCTCTTGATCCGAGTGACCACCTGCCTCTCTGAAGGTCTCTGTGAGTGGGGCGTGCACAGATTTTATCTTTCCACATGTAGGCCTCATGGTTTATATAGACACTTCAAACACCTACACTGCTTACTTTCATTTGTTTGCATTTAACTTGCCTTTCCTGGCAGATGCATTGCTAAATATCTTGTCCTGTTATCACCACCAATGATCATCAGTCATCAGGAGGACATGAAGCCGCAGGCAGGATTATGTCTGTCTGTTCATGTGCACAACAGACACAAACATATACACACTGACGATATGATTTTTTTGTTATACTAAGATCATCAGAGGTCAAACAACATATGGTCTGTGTGAAGGCTGGAAGCAGGTCTTGGGTTGCTCCTGTAGGTTTCTGTGTATGGCAACCGTCCAACAACAGTTTGCCAACTAAGGTAAGACTTTGACTTCCTGTCGTGTGTGTCTATTTTTGGGAAAAGATGACCGTTTGAGCATTTCAGATATGCAGGCCAAAGAGTCTGTCCCCAGCTTTGTCAGACATGTAGATTGCATGTTGGTGCAGTTCTGGCCCAGATCTCTAATAAATGTACATGAAGCATCAACAAGATGATTCTGAGTCTTCATCTCCTTCACCTGGAGAAACCATTCATACTTCCATACACTTTGCTCTGAAATGCTATGAGACCTCAGAAACCTCCCATCGATGTCAGAAAACGACTGCATGAGCCGTGTCCCATAGCAACAGTGTGACACCACAATCATGTCACTACACGCTAACATGAGCGAGGTGTCTAATCCTGACAGAAGTTAACAAACTACCAGAGGGATGATCAGAGGGATGATGTGTAGTCCAAGTTTCGCCACCGTCCCTCCGTCGTCCTTTTGCTGTTACCTGCCTGTTATGTTGCGTTTGCATCATGCTGTGCGTGGCCTGTTTATGTTGTTTGGGAGCGTTGGTGTGTGTGTGTTACCGTTTGTTGGGGTCCTTGATGAGCAGCCCCGACAGCAGCGACTTGGCATCAGCTGACAGGGTTCGTGGGAACTTGATCTCCTCCATGAGGATGAGCTCGAACAGCTTCTCGTGGTCCTGGTTGTAGAACGGCAGGCGGCCGCACATCATCTCGTACGTCACCACGCCCAAACCCCACCAGTCCACCGCCCGCCCATAGTCGTTGTCCTCCAGCACCTTCATTAACAAATCAGACAGTTTAACTGGATTAGTCCTTGTATTTAAATTCACTCTAAAGAAAACATCATGCAGAAGCCTTTTCTCTAAACAATATAATTTCTCTATTTAGTGTTTATTACAACGTCACAATGATTGAATCAAATGTGAAATTTAAAACAAGCTGTAAATCTTTTTGCACCATGACATATCTGATATCCTCTTTCATTTCCTCTTCATGCAGAAAATAACTTTCAAGTTCTCCACCAACATCCACATTAGAAGAAGTGAGATCACTTGCTGATATTCTGCTCTGTTGTAAAGAAAACACTTCAGTAGAGGAAGTGCCTCTCGTGGCACTTCCACATTGGACCTGGTGGTTACTGCTTGGTGACACACAGGCAGACACAGAGGATCCAAAACACACTGATTTCATCACTCAGGACTAAACCAGACGACCACGACGACTCAGTTTGTGACAACTTTCCTTTACCTTATTTTCTCTTTTATTTTCTGGACTTTAAAAGGCACAGTCCTGAAAGCATATAAACATAATTCATTCTCTTTATTTGCATGTGGTGTGACCTCTGACCTCAGGAGCCAGGTACTCCGGTGTTCCACAGAAGGTCTTCATGGTGGCAGTGTCGGTGATGCCTTCTTTGCAGAGGCCAAAGTCAGTGATCTTAATGTGGCCATCTTTGTCCAACATGAGGTTCTCCAGCTGAGGGGGAGGAAAACACAGCTTACACAAACAACGTGGATGATGTGTTTCTGTGTGATTCGACGATGTTACACTGCAAACAGTGAAGCACAGGCGTGTGATGTTCCAGGTGTATGGTACCTTCAGATCACGGTAGACGATCTTGGCAGAATGTAGGTAGTCTAAAGCAGAAACGATCTCAGCGCCGTAGAAACGAGTGCGGTCCTCTGAAAACACTCGTTCTCTTGACAAGTGGAAAAACAGCTGAAAGCGGAAAGAAGCAAACACCTCAGACATGTGACACAGATCCAAATCACTGCTGGATGTTTTCAGCAAACAACCCCTGGAGGAGCTGTGGTGGGGCTGGGCCATGTATCACATTAATTAGTTTCTGCACAAAGTGAAAAATGCCTAAACTGAGATTCTTCACAGAAACACCACCAGCAGCAGTTCTCAGTAGTTTCAACAGTAACACAGGATGTTGCTGTTGTTTCTGAGACACCTGCACGTCTGAGCTTTGCTGGGTAACAACAAACTCAAGTAACGGCATAAAAATAATACCTAAGAAAAGGTGGTCCTGTTACCTGCACCGTGTTGTGTGAAGATTGTAAAGTCTTTTCAAACTAAAAGCAGCAGCTGAAACAGAAGCATGCAGGGGAATAGGAGCCATCTCTGTCTCTTCCAGAGTCTAATGCTCACATCCCAACTCCAATACCAGGGGTTGTAACGATGAACCGATATGAATCAGTTTAAACAGTAAAGATATGGGCACATCAATACCATGCTTGTGGATTGAAATAAATGTAATATGAACTGGACGATGGCCCAGTTTTGAATTTCTCAATCTGTTTATTGGAGCACAGCAACATTCTGCAGCTACGTTAGCATCACGATGCCTCATTGTTTATGGAAAAAATTTTTTAAAAAAAAAACAGGATTGTGGGAAACACTATTAGCAGGAGCAAATTATTTGGACAAGATCGGAGGATGGGATTGTGTCCAAAAAGTCTCTCTCTTATAACGGGCGAATCTTTTAACAAAGACAATGATGAGATTCAGTAGGGGGCAGCAAAACACACCTGTTACATGTATGAGTTGGGCAGGAAGGAGGAGGAAGGAGTGGATACAAACTGAAAATACTGAAACCTTTTAACACAGTCATGTATTGTGTTGAAAATGCAGGGGCTTGGGTTTTTCATCAAATAGAAAGATTCAGTCTTCTCTCCACCTCATCAGCCACTGGGCAGAGACCTAAAGATATTCTGGATCCTCTGAACCCACCAACACTAACAAGCCATAACAATCAGGAGGTAACACACAGTGAGCAGTGACGGCTCGCACCATGTTGTTAATCAACGTTCTTCAATAATTCTTGAAATAACTTACATGTTGAAAACAACAACAACAGAACACCTATCAACATCAAAACATTTTTTTAAAAAGCGTCTCAGTGACCTCTCACCTCTCCTCCGTTGACGTACTCCATTACAAAGCACAGCCGATCCTTCGTCTGGAAAGAGTACTTCAGAGACTGCAACACAATGTATAAAGATTTTTTTAAAACTCAGCCATTTGTTCCCAACACAAGACAGAAGCTCTGTGGTGTGAATTCAGTGCATCCTTTCCACATGTTTTATTTGCACGACACTTCTTAACACAAAAACTTAATGAAAGCTTAGCTCATGGGATTCACATGTGTGCAATGTTTGACGTGGTCCACACGGTCATACTTACAGTTAGGAATGGATGTCGAGTGTTTTTTAATACCCTACTTTCTGTGAGCGTGTGAGCAACTTCATCCTGTGATGAAACAGATTAAAGAGGAGGCAGAGCGATTAGTCGAGAGACAAAAGGAGCTCATCTGTCACAAGATTAGAGGAAAGTGTGTGAAAATCAGGCTGACAATATATTTGCAACAGAGGTTTCTTGATATGAATATTCTTCAACTTAATGTGCCAAATATCAGAGAGCAAAGATAACACTATCAGACTGTCACACAGAGTGGTGGTAAATACAAAATTAAATCTGCTTATTACCTTTGCCAAGGAGGTTATGTTGTTGCCTCCATTGGTTTTATTGTTAGCAACATGTCAGATAAACTACTGAGCAGATCTCGATTATTATTACCGTATTTTCCGGACTATAAGCCGCTACTTTTTTCCGACACTTTGAACTTAAACACCAGTGTAGCTCAGTATCGGCGGCACGAAGCTCGTTGGCTTTTTACAAGCTAGCAAGCTCTGTGCCGCTGATACATTTAGCGTCATCACATCAGACCCGGTCAGAGTGGACCACATGAAACTGTTTGAATAAATTCAATAGCGGCTTACAGACAAAAGTCAATAGTCCGGAAAATACGGTAGTTAAGATTGCGTATAGAAATGGGCGATGTGGTTCAAAAGTGAATCCTTCAATTGACTTGAATTAAAAAATGGTCATTTTCATGATGGTGGTCCATCTGAAAATCATGTCATCTTTAAGTTGATATCCGGCTTCTTTGGGGGGGTATTTATTTTGATTGACAGGTCTGTTCAGGTCTGAACTCGAGTCTCAAACATTGGACAGCGTCCTCGGGTTCAAGAGTCAGACCCATCTCCTGACTCCTCCCTTCATCTCCAAATATGGTCTCTTCCGGTTCCAAAAAACCAACATAGTGACGTTCAAACTGCTGACTTCAAAATCCACAAACCACCAGGTGGAGCTTCAGCCACGATACACAGTCTGTGATCTGTAAAGATAATTATTTAGTGTGAGTTAGTCAAATATAGTTGAGGTACAGTCACACTCTGAAACTCAGGAGACTTGTTTTGTTCACAACAACAAGCCGAAGCATATGTGTTTGCTTCTAATATGGAATAATTTGTAATATATTGTCGTGAACAGCAGGGGCATACAAATAAAGAAAACACACCTTTCAATTTCCTTTCATGTGTCAACAGGTATTTTCATCCACAGTGATACTGTTTCAGCGATTATTGCTATTTTTACTGAGAACACAAAAGTAATGACATAATTGTTTGCAAAGTTTGACAAGAATTTTTTCTACATTTTCTTTTCTTGCCGTTTACTTCCGTTAAATATACTTTACCATTATATCATAACAACGGCATCAAGAACATCACTCCCACCTGACAGTAATCACATTATATAACCTGTTCTTCATGTTGATACACTGTAGATTCACCACCTGCATCTGTTTCATACTTAATGACTAATAATTTAGTGTTACAGTGTTGACATTTACTCTGAACAAATATTGTACTGTACCGTACAGTACGGCGGGGAGATAAAAGATGGGGGTGTTTGTGGGAGTGATGGTTAAAGGTCACATGCAGAACGAAGCTTTTTTTTTTTTTTCAAAGCTAACGCTGTTTATATTAACAGCTGTACAAACCAATAAAGATCATAATCACCACCGCTAATGAAGCTTTTTATTTCCTGGCACTGTTTAAATAGTGGTAACAGATCTATATGTTTTGCTTGGAGGCTAAGTTAGCATAGCAAAACCGAGTGAACTCAGAAACAAGGAGAGGGAAAGAAGGGACAGGCTGAAAACAACTGGGATCAAAGCGAGACAGTTATGTACGTTGGATTTTTTGGCAAACTCCCACTTTTGTTTTCTACACACAGACTGTATGTAGAATGTATGAAGCTATTATGATGTCACACATGACTCATATTGTGAAGCCAGGAGTTGGAACCAGAAATGACCATATTTGGTTATGGAGAGTCAGACCTGAACAAATATGTCAATCACACCAACCACGCTCCGACGTCTACCTCTGTTTTAAGTCTATTAACTACATAATGATCAAAATTCAGAATGACTTGTGGAAAAAAAAACGCATTGACTTCATATTTCATGGTTGAAAATGAGGATTTTTGAATTGAAGTCAATTAGAGGCATCGACCATGTGGACGAAGCAGCCAGGGCTAAAAAATGACTTCAATGCAAAAGTGTTGAAAAGTGCAATACTCCCCATGGCCACTAGATGCTGGCCCCAATTGACTTCAATTCAAAAACTGATATTTAAACATGAAATACTCAATATTTTTTTCCACAAGTCAACTTTTTTCATAAGTGATGCGGTGATCCATCTGGAAAAACTAATTATCATTAATTAGGCTTCAGGAAGAGGAAGATTTAGGGGCGGGGTTAGTTTGATCGACAGGTTTGGTCTCCAGTGAGACTGGTGCTAAAGTCAAGTCTCATGCATTAGGGCTGAAACGATTCCCTGAGTCACTCCAATAACTCGATTTGGAAAAATCCTCGAGGCAAAAAAGTTTCGAATCGAAGCGGCATTTGATGACAGAGTGGTGTTTTTCCCTTTGGTGTTTCCAGAGGATTAGCTAGGTGGCGGTAATGAGCAACAAAGGTCCAACCACTGTAAAACAAACAGAAGAAGAAGAAGTGGCAGTTTGTCCAAGTAGAGTTGCCATCGCGCATACGCAATTGGGCAGTAGAACCACCTGATAAACACATAAGATGCCAGAGAGCATGGTTTTGGTTTTTGTCTTTTTTTTGGGGTTAAAACGCAAACAGTCAACTGACAAAGTATTATCCACACTCTGCAGGAAGGAGTTTTCTTTTTGCCGAAGCACTTCCAGCTTAAAATACCACATTAACGGGAAGCATACGATCATCAGGGATTCTGCTGGTATTTCTTAATAAGCATTTCTTATACGATTACTCGATAGAAATATTGATGGAATACTCGATTACTACAATAATCGATAGCTGCAGCCCTACACACATACATTGTGTAGCTGTGACTTCAGGTGTGATGTTTGGACTCCTGGTTGTGTTGTGTTGCCTCCTTTTTTGCACCGCTACCTTCAAACCTGGTGCTAATTTTTAATACACAAGTCAATGCAGACACAATGTTACTGCATCTGTCGGCTCATGAGCACGTGAAGCTTTAAAACGCTGTTGTCGTACAAAAAAAAACATGCATCCACAGCAGGTGTCTGAGCTTGTTTGTGACAATGCCTCCATTTACATTAAAATGTCTCCATCACTTCCTACAAGGCAGAAACAAAGAACAGTGTCCTGTCATTGTGAATGCAGTGTTTATTGCTCTTAGATGATTACACCCAGAGAAAGTTTTGAATTCTGGCTTCATCACAAAACAAAGTCCTACTGCTTTTAAGAGTTCCCAACAACATGGTGGAAAAACCTCATTTCTCTTCTTCAGCTTCTTCTTCTTCTTCCTTCTCTTCTGGGTTTAGTTCAAGAAAACAAAGAAATGCTGTACTGCTGCCACCATCTGTTTTATCATATGACAACATTTCTACAAAGCTTTGCTGTGTACACACTACGGCGGCAAGCCAGCGTTGGAGATTTTTATTTTTTTCACACTCTAGAAGAGAAAAGCCAGAGGGTCCCAAACAGAAAGGAAAAGATGCATTTTGTCTTAGAGGATCACATGGTAACAGAAGAGGAAGTTCAAAGGTCAATCACTTTTACTTCCTGATTTAAATTAAATGATACATTATATGGCAGTTGTCATTTTGCCCAGAGCACTTTCAAGCTAAAAGTAACACTACACCTGTCAATCAATCATCCTGTTAGCATCACAGTCCAGATTATAGAGTAGTAGCAGCTGTAGCATCATTAGTTAGTTCTGTAACAAACTCTAAAGTGTTGACTTTGATGTTAGTCGAGGTACAAATGATTCAGTTCGAAACAACTTTTTACAGATTGTCATTGAACATCACTTCAGTTCGGTTGCTAGGTGACGATAAACAAATGTGCAGCATGTGTTGTGGCTTCGTTTTGAACAGATGCTACGATTTGTAGTACCAACCTTATCTAGTTATGTTAGCTAGCTGTGGTGTTTAGTTGTGTTTTAATGGCCCAATCAAATTGCTCCAAATCTTTTGTCCCGCCCACATATTCTGTTTTTGCTCGCAGGCTGTGAAACATATTACTATTAATTCATGACATTTATGATGTAAAGATAAACATCTAATGTATTGTAATCACACACTGCTCTGACTTTGTTGTGGTGTGGATCTCTCCTCAATAACCGTTTCTAAACTGAAAGGACGACTTTTTCTCATTTCTCCCATTTTTAATGGCGAGCGAGTACGAATTTGGTCAAAACGAGGAATTAAAGACCCTGTCATCTTCTCTCTCCACCGGCCAGAGCGGTCCAGAAATGTCATGTCCTGCTGCTAATGAGGTGGGAGTGTGTGGGTGTGTGTGAGTGTGTGTCTGTAGGGGTAAGAGGAGTTTAGGGCTTGCATGTCTACAGCAGGAATGGACACACACACACACACACTCTTCCTTACCTCCATTTTTCTGTTGTGTCTTTTAGCTCTCACACACCTTTACATATTTTTATATATTATTCTCTTTATTCCTTTCCTGTTTTTTATAATTCCCTCTTTAGTTGTTTTAATATCTGTCTTCCCATTGGCTCTCAGGTTTCCTTTGTTGGACTGCATAATATAAACATGCACAATAGAAAATAACCTGGTCTTACTTGAGGTACATGTTTTATTCTCTGGACCGGCCCCCTGCAAAACCTTTGTTTCAGCCTCCATTCAGAGTATCCATGATTAAATAGTCTAAAACTGAAGGTAGCAGCGTGCGACGTTCACTGTTCACAGCTTGTCCCTCTGACAAAAATGCAAAACTGACCAGCATTAGATAAAATAGTCCTGTTACCATTTCCATTCTCCTGAAAAATGGAAATACCTTTTGGGCTGAAACACTGTCAGGTAGCCGGTAATGGGAGATACAATACATACATAATAGAAATTAGGCAACATTGTGGCTGATTGGTGAACAGTGCCTCCTCACAGTGCTGGATTTGAAGCCCACCAAAAGTCTCCCTAAGTGTCTGTAGCCCTCCTGTCTGAGACTGACCTCAGATTAAGTTGCTGTAGTGTGAACACACAAGACGATCTTCAATTTAGATTTTTATTTTTTACATTTTACTGATTACTCTCAAACCCTGTCTCGGTTAAACCACTCATAACAGAAATGCTGACACCCGATGAGCCACCTTGTAGCCTCAGATCCTCACTGGACTCTTCTGAAGTCAGGTTAGAGAAGTCATAGTCTTGCCTTTTGTGTGATGTCATCTTTAAAAAAAACAATGTTACTAATATTATCTTTTCCTGAACTTTCTTCTTTTGCTTTGTTGTTAACACGCTTTGTAAACTCAGTCTTTAAACCTGCTGTACAGAGATTTTATTTTGTTATTAATTTATATAAAAATGTCAAACTGACCATATTTGTGTAGCATTGTTCAAAGGACAATTTGTAAAACTTAACTATGAATGATTGACTTGTGAGCACTGCGTTGATGAGGAGAATAAAATTTAGCAAACCAACTACCTCAGTTCAATTTCCCAGTAATTTTTAGGTGGTTACCGTATTTTCCGGACTATAAGCCGCTACTTTTTTCCGACGCTTTGAACTTAAACACCAGTGGGGCTCAGTATCGGCGGCATGAAGCTCGTTAGCTTTTTACAAGCTAGCAAGCTCCGCGCCGCCGATACATTTCGCATTGTCACATCAGACCTGGTCAGAGTGGACCACATGAAACTGTTTGAATAAATTCAATAGCAGCATATCGACAGGTGCGCTCAATAGTCCGGAAAGTTTGGTTAAGGTTAGTGGGTTTTCAAAATAAAATGACCATAATTATGAAGCAGAGTTGTTGCTGATTCAGGAAAGAGTCTTGAATGGAGCAAACTGAAGCTTTTCACAGTTTGATTTTTGTTCAAATGAAATGCACATGCTGAGTTTTACAGTGGAAAGATCTGAAGCCAAATAAATAAAACTGAACTGAAAATAGATGAATCGAATACTGAGTATTAATTATTTTGGTGTTGGCGCATCAGCAGGTTAATTTGTGTTTTATTTATCCATCAAGTGCTGAAGTGTCTGGCGGTTGAGCTGAAAGCAAAGAACAACTTCTGCCCTGAACACCCACTCACAGTTATCCAGAAGAAGCCAAACTTAAAACTCAGTCACATCCAGATACAGCCCCATTAAACACAGCCAAGGACTGGAAAATGTGAGTCTTTTCCAATAAACAGCACCATCACCAGCCAGAGAGGAGGTCTGGTTTACTGGACCTGTTCCCAATTCCACCATTAAATCACTGGAAATGGGAATAACAAGATAGACCCTCAGGAAAGTAATCAAGATGGACATAGTCGCTGTGACACCACCTGCTGGTTTGTGGACTGAAGCCAGGAGAATGTCACCATGTTGGTTTCCTGGAATGACCATATTTGGATGTGAAGGGAGGAGGGGGGTCTGACCCTTGAACCTGAGGTGACTGACTAAGCCTCCAAACCACCTGTAAATCACTGGAGACCAGAGCTGTCAATCAAACTAACTACGCCCCTAAATCGTCCTCTTCTTGAAGCCTGATGTCTCCTTAATGTTCAAATGATTTTCAGATGGACCAGATCACTGAGAGGAAGACTTGACTTTAACTAATGACATCACAATGACTTATGGGAAAAATTTATTGACTGACATAATAAAAAAATTAGGCTTTTTGAATTGAGATCAATGGGAGATTTTTAGAGCCAGCGTCTTGTGGCCATTGGTGGTATTGCAGCTACAGTTATTACAGTTTATGGAAAATTAATGAAGTTACACTTTGTTTCCTTTTAAAGATATTTCTCTGGGGACCTGTCCAGGGTGTAACCCCGCCTCTGACCTGTTTCCAGCTGGGACAGACTCCAGCAGACCCCCCGACCCAGCTGGATAACGAATGAATGAACGGATGAATACTTCTCTCCCTTTAGTGGAGCAGCAATACCTCAAGTTGTCTGTAGGAGCCAGGATAGTTGTTTTCTTTTATCAATTTCTGTTTTTCGCAAGTTGTCTCCATCTAGTGACTGCAGGATGGGAATAAAAGCCAAGGAGGCCGTCAGGAAGGGGTGGCTACCAAGGAAAGACAGTCACACACACACCACCCATTCAAGGCCTGCAGCAAGTCTAGCCTTAGTTGATTTGCAGCATCCTACAACATCATTGTTGTTAGTAAGTTATAATAAATAGTGCTTCATTTTCAAACCATTTTTTCTCTGGATATTATTTTCTTTTGGATGGGCTTATGGATCGGTTCAGGACACCAGGGTACAGCCACCACAGTGATTATATCAGCCAGGAATAGCCACTACATTGTCTCTAGAGGATGAAGTGACTTTACCACACCTGATGGAGAGGACTGTCCAGTTAAAACAGTTGGATCAACCCGTGGTGGGCTTCCCTCACCATCAGCCATTAATGGGCCATATCTGGACCTGGACAGGAATGAAACTCACCACCTTTCAAAGCAGAAAGGCAAATACTTGGTACCAGCTCCGATCATTTATTCCAGGTTTAACAAAGCCTCCTTTCTGTGTATTGTAGGTGTTCCTCTGATGCCCTTGAGCAAAGCATTTAACCCTCCAATGCTCCAGCAGAATAGTTAAGTGGCTCACATGGGAAGCTCCAGTAAAAAAAAACATCTTCTGTGTGTGTGTGTGTAACTTTCCACGCCTCTGCGACTGCTCGTCCTCGGATGTTACTGTAAATAATAATAATGTGTTGTTATCCGCCGCGTCTGGTTAAATACGATCTGCACGAAAACAGAAAAAGTTGCAGCTTCACAGTTATGAAATGCTTGACATTACCCATCTGTCTTTTTGACATGATGCGTTCACTTTGCAGCGATCTGCTTCACACATGCTCTGTGTCACACTCACACACTCCCTCGTTCGTCACTACTGTTGTTTCAGCTTTGCACACACACACACACACACACACACACACACGCTCAAAGGAAAAATAAAAAGACAGAGGAAAACGGCTTGCCTCCCTGCCTCTCTCCATATGCTTTGTCTGCCCTCATTAAAAGTGATGGGTGCACATCACACACACACACACACACACACACACACACACACACACACACACACACATCAAATCACATCGTACCCAACTGTCATATTAGTAAAATATTAATGGTGAGCACGCCTGCTTGATATCCCCTTTATGTGTGTGTTTGTGCATGGGTTCCCTGTCAGATGG